>CM060599.1:51517866-51780366 GCA_030578255.1 Tiaroga cobitis
ATCGAAATCAAAAATCTAATTTAGATTTGAAATCGAAAATCGAATCGAAAGCTTGCAAATCGAAATCGAATTGCTACATCTGAATCGATGCCCAGCCATAGTGCATATCAGTGCCGAGTTTGATGCAGGACTACCAATAATCAACTGTTTTTAATTAGTCTCACAGTCAGAAATTTTACTTACAGCATCAAATCTGGGTCACTTTTGACCAGACAGTAACAGACAGTATGACTGATGCCCACTTCATAATGTTTGTGACATATGATAAATAAAATACTTTAAACTTTGCAGGTGAAACTCGAAAAATTAGAATATCGAACATCAAAATTATAACAAATAAAGGCTTGAAATATCTCACTTTGCATGTATTGAGTCTATATAATATATGAGGAGTTCTTTTCCAAAACGCTATAAATCCATTTCAATAGTTTTCAGGAAAATTAAATTTTTTACCTAGACCCACACATTTTGTGAATATTCAATTTATCCTGTTAAAATGTTTTATTGGCTCAGTCTGAACATGTTGAACAATGATTATTAAATCAAACAACAATATTGTTTATGATAAATTAAAAGTTAATTAATTTTTTTTCCAAAACGCTATAAATCCATCAATTTTTTTCAAAACTGCATGGTTTGTCTTTAAAAAAAAAAAAAACGAGAGCATGTAACATATAATCAGGGGCTCATACTATCACTATAAATTAAATTTAGTAACACATTTAGGCTAAAAGTCATTTGGTGCAGAACCTGAAAATAGTAATGATATCAATAGCTATTCAATAAGTTATTTAGTAATACATTCAGAGTCATTTTTAGTAAAGTGTCAAACCTGTAACAAGTAGGACCAATTTGTCCACTACATATGCGTAAAAAAAAACGAATTATTAAAAATATTTAATAATGATAACGATATTCAAAAGTAGTGATGGGCACCCCTCCACCACACACACACACACACACACACATGCTTGTATAGGCTACACAGCATGTGAACAAAGCGGAGCGGCGTGACGCTTACATATAGGCTAAGTTAAAAAAAAACTAAACATACGTTTCATATTTATGTTTAATAATATAGGCTAATGTTATTTTTTTTATTTCATCTATGTTGATTATATGAAAAGGGAACCGCATGAGATGAGTATGATAGGATCATAAGATGACCAATATATCGGAAAACATTTGGAATGGGTCAGACATGATTTTGACCACTTATTAAGTTTTGTTTAGTAGAAAGCCTTTCTTTAAAGTGAATTTCGTTTTGTATAAATTGTATCTTCATTTTAATCAATGTTTCATCAACAAATTGACTGGATTAATAATAAATTAATAAGAAGCAAATATAGCAGACATATAATCAGGACACGGAAGCGCCCGCGCGTGATCTGGAGAGCATCACATAAATGAACCGAGACACAGCGATACTTGCCTCACAATCCTGAGAAGTATATCTATAAAAAGCTTGAAATGTCTACATTTAAACAAAACAATAAAAAACGAAAAGAAATTGGCTACTCTCTGCGTATGTAGGCTAATTCAAAGTGTGCATTACTAATTATAGGCGCGTTCACTACTGCGAAGATGGCGAGTCAGTCAACTTTATCTTTGCAGCTATATCTGACAGAAAACACTAATAAAAAAATAAACAATTCAAATGTTTCATGCATAGGCCTAATCATTACTTTTGTCGGTTCTTTGTGGCAAGCTTTATGCGTGAGATGCGGAATAGGCATTTAAAAAAATGGTCATTATGGTTTCTCTCACATATTTAAATAATTAAATCAATATAAATATGTGATTAAACTTAAATTAACTACTACTAGTCGACTAGAAAACTCACTCATTTTGAGGAATAAATGAACATAAACAAACCTCTGTTCAGAGCGCCACCCTGTTGGATTGCGTAGAACGTTCACCGAATTCTGATTAGTCGAGAGGATTTATCGCGTTTAGGCTAAAAATAGGTTTGGCGCTTATCACGTTTTGGAAAGAAACTGCATCTTGTAGTACATTTTAAACAAGGAAATGTAGCGATTTGGCATGAAATGTTGATGGAGCAGTGAATAGGTTCAGTGCACAGCAAAATGACATGACAAACTCATTTTTTTTAAAAATGGCGTTTATCGCGTTTTGGAAAAGACCTCTTCATATTAGTTTCACCTTTTAAGTTGAATTACTAAAATAAATGAACTTTTACACAAATTCAAATTTTTCGAGTTTCACCACATTATTTCTGAAAAATAACTATATTGTGCAGGCCTTTTATTATAATCATCAGTTATCAGTGCATGTTTCTTACAAGAACTGCATGGTGATACCAGCTTTCTTCAAGTTTTGGATGATGACGTCCAGCTGGTCCGCCGAGGTCTGTATGTTCAGATCCGTCAGCAGGACGATGTTCAGACGATCGTTTTTCTTCCCCCTAAAACAAACAAAACAAATTTAAAAAGTGTGAATGCAGCAGTAAAAAACCCTCAATTGCATTTAAAAAGAAAAACAGAAAATGTGCAGCAAAAATCTCACATGGTTTCGTTCTGCAGAAGGTCCATGCAAACCACAAGAGCATCAAGCCCTGACAAATAAGTCAAGGACGTCACATAATAATATTTTTTGTATACATGTAAAATATTATTAAGTTAGAACCCCTTTGACGTAAAATGTTTACTAGTCCCCATGAAAATTTGAAATTTAACATCTTCATGATTCTCTGATGTGGGTTAATGGTTAACAAATGTAGACATGTAGGTAAACAAATAAAATATTTCTTATAAAATAAACAATTATAAAATAAAATTATTATTTTATATTATTATTTTATTTTTATTAAAAACAATTAAATAAAAATGTCCTATATATTTATTTTAATATAATAACTATTTTTATTCATTTTAATTTATTTATATAATTATCAAATATATTGTATTATTTATACATTTGTATACTAAATAATAAAACATGTTTTATAATATAAAGAAATGGTTTACAATTCTCTAGTGTGGTTAATGGTCTCTTGACATGAAGGTAAACAAATACAATATTTCTTATAAAATAAACAAAATAAAAATTAACCTTTTATTTTTGATCGTTTTTTATTTTTAAATTATTTATTTATTTCAATGTAATATTTTTATGCTTTAATTAATTTATTAGTATTTTATCAATCACAACCCCCTGATAAACACCTTTTAATTTATTTTATATTATTTGATTTTATTAAAAAATAAATAAAATAATTTGTATTTATTTATGCACATATAAAACGTATCTATATATTTATAAAATACATACATATATATATATATATATATATATATATATACACACATATAATTATTAGCAGTTCCCTCATGAACCACAGTTAGGAAACCCTCAGTTAGATAATAAAATTATATATTTTATATTATCTATTTTTTATTAAAAAATACTTAAGTTTAATTAAATTAATTCATATAAAAATATTTTTATATGTATATATTTTATTCATATAATTAGAAAATTGATTTATACATTTGTATACTAAATAATACAGCATATTTCATAATATAGTTTAGTTTATTATATATATATATATATATATATATATATATATATATATATATATATATATATATATATACACACATACACATACATATACTGTAAATAGCATATTTAATTTATAATATAAAGAAATTGTTTATGATTCCTGATGTGGGAAATAATTTAAATAATTATTCGTTTGTTTTTAACTCACAGCCCCACTGCAGTTCCCTCATGAACAACAGGTTGGAAACCCTCAATTACAAAATGATTTGTTTTCTATCTTGTGTATTTTACAATACACATAGTCTCATGAGAGCTATAAAGTCTGGTGTTGTGTTATCTTATCAGCGGTTATATGGTAACAGTAAGATGAAGGATACAGTCTGCTTGCTGACCACCAGGCTGAAGTTCACTCTCGATCTCTTGGAGCAGCTCAAAGTCAGGCATCATGAGGTGCCGGTGGACCGTGATGTTCTCGTACTGCCCGTCTTTTGCCAGAGGGTTCTTAGTGCCATCAGTACCAAACAGCACCAGAGCCACCTCGTCTTTATTCTCAGCAAACACCTGAAATATATAAAAACAGCTTGATTGACTTCTGTGTAATAGCATATGAACATGGACCACAAAACCAGTCACAAGTCGCACAGGTATATTTGTGGCAATACATTGCATGGGTCAAAATGATCGATTTTTCTTTTATGTCAAAAATAATTAGGATATTAAGTAAAGATCATGTTCCATGAATATATTTTGTAAATTTCCTACCGTAAATATATATATAAAAAATATTTTTGTGAGTGAATGCAGCAAAATCGTGAACATAAATGGACAACTTTAAAGGGGATTTTCTCAATGTTTTGATTTTTTTGCACCCTCAGATTCCAGATTTTCAAATAGTCATATCTCTCCTAACAAACACACATCAATGGAAAGCTTATTTATTAAATTTTCAGATGATGTATAAATCTCAATTTAAAAAAAAATTACCCTTGTGACTGGTTTTGTGGTCCAGGGTCACATATTATGAAAACATTGAGTACAAACCTGCCGCTGGACGAACTTCTGGATGACTTTTTTGGCTTGTTCGAAGGGCGGTTCATGACCCGGCTCAGAGTTGCTCATGGAGAAACCCACATCCATGCACAGCACCAACGCTGACTACAGAAAGAGAGCAAAAGACAAAGACAGCTGCGGATACGTGCAGAAAAATAATAGTTCACCATAATTCTATGGAAGCTTGTTGACGCAACGGAATAAAAAACAAGTTACAACTGCAAGATTTTACCACACAATTCAGAATTTTTTCTCCCAATTGCAAGTTTGTATCTCACAATTGAGAATGTATTTCTTGCAATGCCAACTTTTTCAGAATAGTGAAACTCGGAATTCGCGAGAAAAGAAGTCAGAATTGTGGGATATAATATATTTTGCAATTAAAAAAAGGCAATCGCAACTTTTCAACTTACAATTCTGAATTTATCACTCACAATTTTGACTTTTTTTTCTCAGAATAGTGAGATAAAAAGTCCCAGTTATCTTATTTTTTTTATTCCGTGGTTGAAACAAGCTTTCAAGTCAAGTCACCTTCATTTATATAGCGCTTTTTACAATACAGATAGTTTCAAAGCAGCTTTACAGAGAGAAAATAATGCAACAAAGTTTGTTTCTAGAAGAAAATAGCATCACAGTCCAGCTATTAAGCTTTTAATGAATTCGTCTTTACTTTTTGAGAGAGAGAGAGAGAGAGAGAGAGAGAGAGAGAGAGAGAGAGAGAGAGAGAGAGTACATATGTAATATAGTTTGAAACATGTAAATCAGAAAATTATGACAGAATTATCTTTTTTATACAATTAGATTAGAATAAATGAGACATGCTGAACTCTAATATTTCTCAGATGTTTCTCCTGAGAAAAATCTCACACGTCTCTTCTAAAGTTTCAGAAAATGTCTCAAGCTTTGCTCAAATTTTAAACAAAAGATACTAAAACAATAGCATTTAAGATTTAACTCGAGATCTCAATATAAACAGCAACATTTTCATTAAATATTCCAATGAGCAAATAATAAGCAATCCATATTATACATCTATGACAGCATTCGTATTTCGTAATATTCAAAATATAAATCCTATCTATTTTAGTTTACGCATCTGATATAAATGTGAACATTAAACGATACATAAATCTGCAGATAATAACTTAAATATGACACTTATTTTCTACATTTTAGGAGTTACTTAAGTGGGTGAAATGTTCTGTGTGAACACGGACATAAATAAATGCAAAGGTGGTGAGTCTGTCTTATGTACCATGTGTCTCATAAAAGTTAAGTCATACTATTTATTAATAATAAAACAAGCTTTTGATTATGAAGACCAATAATGACTAAATTACCTTCGCCGCTCGCGCCATCTCTGCTGGTTTCCGTCTGTTATTGTTCCGGGTGAGTAAATGAACGGACGATACAAGGTTCCGCCTCAGACAGCGAAACACAACGATAATAAAACCACAGAAACGTGTGTTCCTATATTCCAGGACACTTGATAATGCTTTAATATAATTTAAAACACAGTTTTAAACTTCAAATAAACGATTGTTTACCTCAACCTGTAAAAGAGAAGCGCTCGCGGATTATGCAAAACATTGGAGTAATCAGTATGCTTGAATACTGAATATATGTTTGACGCAGGAGTCTTCTTCTTATACTATATGAAGTATGTTCTATGTGGGTCAAACTACATTCATATATCCAGTCATAACATGAACATTACAGTCTCTGCAGGGCAAATCACATGGCTGGATAGACACCTGTAGCCTTTTGAAATTGGATGTGTGATTGTTTTGGATGAACGTGATTTCACCAAATGCATCATGTTTATGGATCAACATTACAACATTCAATCAACCAATATGATTTGACAAGTTTACAGTTTATGTCAAGTTTAAACTTACAAGCAGAGTTGGGGCTTCTACAATGGGTGTTATTGGTTTTTTTCTCTAAGGCACGTTTATAAAAGATACTTAAAAGCCTAATCCTGGCTTAATCTAAACCCTGTCTGTGAAACCAGGCCTATGAGTTTAACAAAGGTAAATTGTTTGCTTGCATACAAAAAAGGCCTTTGGATTACAAACTGTTAGTAGCCTACTACATATTTTGAAAACATTTAAAAGCTAGTAAATGATTAAGTTCTTGTTGTGAAGAAAAAAGAAACATCAAAATATATATTTCCTTCATCACTAATGCATACATCAGAGAGTTAAACCTGGTGAGCAAGGGAAAAAATATGTTTAGTATAACCTTCCTACAATACTTTTTTTTTCTTCAGGCAATTTCATCTGTAAAATTCCTAAATTATAAATTCTGCAAAGGGTTTTCAACATGTTTTGTTTTGTAGATCACAATAGACACAAACCTGACATGAAAATACAGGAATAGGAAATTTATTGTCTCTTGAGCATTACTGCACAATGAAAGTGCAAAGTCAGAAACAAAGGAAAAAATACAATATTTTGACAAAAAATTCTTAACTAACCAAACACATGTTAAAAGTAACACACATTTCTCATAATGAATTTGATTTGAAATTATTTAAAATGTTCGTTTGATGCCCAAGAACTGGTAATGAACATATTTTTTGGAATAACTGTCTGCCCCATATATAATCATAAACACACACACACACACACTCACAACGTTCTGCACATAAATTCTCTTCGGGATTCGTCGTTAGTGAGCAAATTAAAACAACTTAGAGAGTATGCAGGGCTCTCACAATCTCACAAATAATCAGTTTAATTGCATATATATATATATGGCTTAATTTTACAGGAGGTTATGAAAAGCATATACTCCTCTGTTCTTTCCTTTACCCTTCGGACGTACAGAAAAATATTTTTTATTAAAATAAAACATGCAAATGGTAAAAATAAATTACAATAAGGTTCCATATTCGTTAACATGAACTAACAATGAAAAATACTTCTAAAGCTTTCAATATTTACAAATATATTTTTAAAATCAATAGTTGTATTGTTAATATTTAATGGACCCGAGTCGACAATGAGTAAATGTATTGTTATTAACTAACGTTAATAAAGATTAATAAGTACTGTATTGTTCATTAGTTAATGTTAGTTAATTAATTAACTAATAGGACCTTATTGTAAAGTATTACCAAATAAATACAATAAAATAGGAAAGAATAAATATTTTAAATACACATCTTTAAGAAAGTTTGAAAGTCTGACATACAATATGAAAATAAGAAAACACGGTTTCATAAAAAACAACAAATATGGGTGTGTTCACACTTGGCAGGTTTGGGTCGATTAAAACAAACTTTTTCGACAGTAATATGAATGCAACACGGACCAAAGACATCTAAATGAACCAAAAACAGGACGTGATGTCACAAGATGTGACCCTTAAATGCACAGAATGCTCAAGGATACCTGGTTCTTCTCCTCATAGGATTGTTGCCCATTACAGTCTGGCACAGGCATCAGAACCGCGTCTCCTCGCAGCAGATCTTCGTTTGCGTGTCTGCAATTGTTCCTCCATGCAATGTTCCAGTGTGAACGTTAAGCGAACCAGGACTAAATGTATCATTTTCTTTTATGGTCTGGACCAAAAAAACCAAGAGAACCGAGCTACAAGTGTGAACAAACCCTAAGATATACAGGTGAAAATCGAAAAATTAGAATATGGTGCAAAAGTTCATTTATTTCAGTAATTCAACTTAAAAGGTGAAACTAATATATTATATAGACTCATTACATGCAAAGTGAGATATTTCAAGCCTTTATTTGTTATAATTTTGATGATTATGGCTTACAGCTTATGAAAACCCCAAATTCAAAATTAGAATATTGTGAAAAGGTTTTCATACCTAAGTCATAATCATTAAAATTATAACAAATAAAGGCTTGAAATATCTCACTTTGCATGTAATGAGTCTATATAATATATTAGTTTCACCTTTTAAGTTGAATTACTGAAATAAATGAACTTTTGCACGATATTCTAATTTTTCGAGTTTCACCTGTAAGCTATAAGAAAAACAAAACAAAAGTTTGGCCCAGGATCCTAAATTAATACTCGCCAAGTGGCAATAAACAGGATCACGCAGAGCGCTGTGAGTGTTAGAAATCAGGAAAGGTGAGAGAACATTGTGCTTGATATGTTTTTCATCTTCAAACCAAACTTGGGTCTCCAGCCGACAATGTTTAAATCCTGTCTGGCTAGCGCTCTTCCCATAATGCTTAGGCATTAGGTCAGGAGGCGGAGATTATAAGGAGAGTCATTTGTGGCTGTTTAAACACATTTCCACTCCAGTCGAATGCGTTTTCAACTACCTTTAAGGCTTAATATAATTTTAACAGATGAGTTATAAAACAATTCACCCTCCTCACATTTGTCACGAAGGGCAAAATTAGGTATATAGACCAAAACCACTTTTTGCACCAGGCTGTAAACATAGTTTTTTCTGCTGTAAAGTTGGGCATTTTAACATGGAGGTCTATGGGATTGACTCTCTTTTGGAGCCTGTCTCTAGTGGCCAGTCGATGAATTGCAGTTTAAGTCACTTCAGTGTTGGATTCAAGAGAGAGACAGGATGGTTGCAGCTTGCTTGAAACCAAACTTGGGTCTCCAGCCGACAAAGTTTTAATCCTGTCTGGCTAGTGTGATTCCCATAATGTTTACGCATTGAGTCAGTAGGAGGAGAGTCTTTTTTGGCTGTTCGAATACATTTGCAATCCTATTAAAAATGCGTTTTTAACAACATCTGGAATTGGTCAAAAGTGGACAAGCTCAAAACGTTTTAGACCCCATTTACACCTGTCTACTTGTGATCCGATCGACCAAAATGCATCGTAATACCAGCTTGTAAACAGGCCATAACACTCGCCAAGTGTCAATAAACAGGACCGATAACCAGTAGAGAAAATCTATTCACACCGAGGATGTTTCCAGCGACTTTCCCTGCAGACTCCCAGAGATTGTGTCCGAGTCCAGCAGCTCGACTATGCTGTAGGGTGAACAGTCCTCCAAACCGAGCTTCCCACAAGCCCACCCGCAGAAACCCTTCTCTAAATCCCTGACGGACATCCACCACTCGCTGAAAGCCCAGGACACCTGCGCCACGGCTGAGTAAAGAGCCAGCGACAGCGAAAGCGTCACGATGAGCACCGGATAGAAGATGATGAGGAAGGGGCACACCGTGATTTTGTGGCAGAACGTCCGTTCCTCGTTGTACACCAGGAAAATATTGTACCACGTGAGAGTCCCGTAGTAGAACGAGGTGATGAAGGACAGGACGAAGACTACGGGAGCGCAGGAGAGGCTCCACAAGACGACGTGCGGACCCTGAGAAACGCCGAATCCACACGAGCGACTCGATCCCTCTCGAGCGTCGCATTCGGCATCCAGCCGCTCCTTTGACCTCGCCATCTCACGCAACTCTCTCTCTGTGAGCGTCACGTGAATGTCCACCATCTGACCTTTCTTCTTTCCACGCGTGATGGTCCCTGTGAGCGTCACGTAGCGACTATCTGGAGGCACAGCCCAACCTAAAGAGGTCAAGACAATTCATTTACAATGAGACCGAATGCATTTCCTATTAAAAGACGAAGACAATTAATATTCAGTAATCATCGATTTAACTACACTACAGGTGAAACTCGAAAAATTTGAATATTGTGCAAAAGTTCATTTATTTCAGTAATTCAACTTAAAAGGTGAAACTAATATATTATATAGACTCATTACATGCAAAGTGAGATATTTCAAGCCTTTATTTGTTATAATTTTAATGATTATGGCTTACAGTTATGAAAACCTTTTCACAATATTCTAATTTTGAATTTGGGGTTTTCATAAGCTGTAATCCATAATCATCAACATTATAACAAATAAAGGCTTGAAATATCTCACTTTGCATGTAATGAGTCTATATAATATATTAGTTTCACCTTTTAAGTTGAATTACTGAAATAAATGAACTTTTGCACAATATTCAAATTTTTCGAGTTTCACCTGTATATCAGATGAGAACAAAATTAATTGAAACTGAATTGAGCTGAAAAATAACTTAGTTTGCAACTTCGGCATTGTTATTGAACTGAACTGAATCAACACAGAGCTGAATAATGACATTATTGTCTTCTGTAGTGCTGAAATCAGCTTGTTTCATACAACTATTGTTTCATTAACACTGTTATTTTCCTGTTTATCACTGTGAAGCTGCTTTATAATAATAATCTTTATTGTATAAAGCACTATAGAAATAAATGCTACTTAAATGAGGAATCGAATTTTCCTAAATCTTTTAAGATAAAAGAGCACTTCTTTAGTAACTTTCAGAACTCAAAACTTCATTTTCTTATGAAGAAATAGCATTTTGTCACTGTCCGATGAAAAATACTTAACTTCACTTTTAGCAATTTCAACTTTTCAACAGATGGAACAGTTCACTAACTAATGACAGCTTTTTTAGGGATTTATTTTGTAAGAATGCTTATGAGAAAAAGTGTTTTTCCATGCTCTTGAAAATTAGTTTGGAGATACACATTTTTTTTTTTTTTTTTTTTTGCTTTTTGCATTAAAATGCAACAATTTATTGAAACTAAACTGCAAAAATAAAAAAAAATTTGGTTAGGATAAGGCACAAAATGTAATGCTTCACCTTCACTGCTGGGGTTGTTGAGAAATGTAGCCCCTTCCTCAGAGTTCCTCTCTCCAGCTTCACTATCTGCTCCATGCTCTTCACCAGCGGCTCTCTCTGGATCCGAGCGGTAGACGATGATGGACTCCGGCCGGTGTTCCCGCTTTCTCCTCTTCCGTCGAGTGCTGGTCCCGCTGATTCCTACATCCATCGGCCCATCCGAGACCTCAGATCGAACAGACTCCAGCTGCTCCACCGGCTCCATGCTCCGGTTTACTGTCTCACAAGCTTTGAGAAGAGCTACAACTTCAGAGAGACTAGGAAAAGGCTATATACTCCATTCACACATGATAAGCCTGTGAGAAAGAGAGAACATCATGATGCACAGTTGACATGCATTCAATCACATGGGAAAATAAGGAAAAAATTACATTATTTAGTCTCATTTGAACTAGGTAATGTAAATAAGTTTATAAAAGACAAGTCTTGTCAAGTTGGAGCAAGTTGTCACATTTTTCAAAATGTTATAAATGTATTCACAGTGTAATATCTAGTAGGGGTGAAGGTGTATTAAAAGTGTTATTGATTTTCCTGAACAATAACAGTGAACATGTGCCAGTGTTGTTATTGTTAACTAAAATGAAAAAAAAAAATTGTTTATAGAAAAAAAGTAGTTCTGTCAAATCAATGAATTGTGATTAATTGAATCTAACACCAAAGTTTGTAAATATATAAATATAATATGTGTGTGTGTGTGTGTGTGTGTGTGTCTATATGATATACACAAACTTTGATGGTAGATGCGAATAATCGATTTAACAGCATTAAAATAAAGTACAATAAAATATACAAATTAGATACTGGAATAAAATAACTTAGGTTGAAGACCTAAAACTGAAGTAAACATAAATTAAATCTAAATAGAAAAACTGATAAAAATTACAAAAGCACATGACAAAAAGACAAACTTACACTAAAATGAAAATATACAAATTAAAGCGAATTTAAAATATGAATAATTGCTAAAATAGTATATAAATAATACTAAAATTACACTGACACATATATCGTGTGTAGGAAACAACACCCTTCCGTCAGCGAGCTGGGTCTCAATCAGATCTATTGTCAGAGAAACAAAGACATAGGAGATAACGGAATCGAACTGTCAATCATAGGATTATGTTTGAATAAAATACCGTGTAAAACTAAAAATCCTTCATTTTAAACCCCATTGAGATAGCGGTTTATTTTAAATCAGTGTATTGTAATGCCTGAGCTCCAGGCGGAGGCAGTTTTTGTCTCAGCTGATCCGCTCTGGTTTTAATAATCACACCATGATCTACTGTAAGAAGAGTCTTATTCACAAACACAAGAAGCTCCTGCTTAATTCATAACCTTATTCGCACCTACCAGATGCACATGCATGAAAGAACCGCTGTGAAAACTCTTGCGATGAAATGTTTAGCTGGGATAAATGTCCAACAGCAGCCGCCATACAGATGCGCCTGGGCCACAATGCATACAAGTCCCGCCCATTAACTCTGGAACGCCCGTCTCGTCCAATCAGATGACGATAAATAGAAGCCCCTCCTCCAGCCAAATCCACTGTGATAAGAGAGCGGTCCCAAACGATTTTTCGGTGAAATACATTTATTTTTACAATCAGTATTTTATTCTAAGTATTCCTTTTAAATTGCGTTTATGTGTGTGTACGTCTGTATTTATTTCATTAAAATAATTTATTTTATAAAATAAGGCAATTTAACTGATATGCACATAAAATAGCTTATGCTTTGCTGTTACTGGTTAAATCTGTTTCATTATTTATTCAGAAAACAAGTAACGACTTGTCTCACGCCAGGCTAACCAAATAACCTTACTTATTTAATAATGTATTTATATTTATTATTCAATTTATTTGAAACTGATCTGACACGCGAGTACTGTATGTCGTCATCACATGTCAGTCAGAAATTCATTCAGCAGCTCGTGCAGTAACGGACGTTTTAACTGACGCGCTCGAGCTCCGTATACGTCAATACGCACAATATTCGCCTTTCAATTCCATATTTGTGTTATATAATTTATCAAGACTGGAAAATAGATCTATTTACGTGATATTTGTGGTATTTTCAAGACCTGTGTATGTGTTTTTATCGGGTTTGAATGGAGGAGAAGACGGTCAATCAACTGGACAACCTGCTGCTTCAGTTAGGTGATGAGTTCGCTTCATTAATTTTTTTTAACAAACCGGTTCTTTGACAAGTTTAACTTGATATGTACTGTATACTGTTAAATCTATGACAGGTATAGAGAGTCGAGAACTTGCTCAGAGGAATAATGACCTCAAGCAGCAAATACAAAGTAAGTTTTTAGGAACACCTAACTGAAAACATTGGATACGCCTTGGACAAAAAAGCTCCCCTAATCACCCACACATATTATAAAGAGAAGAAAAATAGTTTGTTATCATCAATTGTTCTGTCTGTTGTGTTTTTAGTTTGTGAGTCCAACATTCAGGAGAAAAAGGATTACATTAAGACAACACAACTTACCATCAGCAAACTCGATGAGGAGATCCAGCAAAAGCAAAACACTGGAAAGTTTATCAAAGAAAACACAAAAAAGTATAGCAAAGTGTGACTGACAGTATTTTTATTTTCTAATCTCAAACTTAGCATATTATCGTTTAATATGAATATTTTGTTCTGATATCAGTCAACAGAGAACAGGACATCTGCTGCTTCAGTATGAAAAGACACTGGAAGCTGAGCTAGAGAAGAGACAGAACAGCTATAAGCAAGACATGTAGGTCCAGCGTAAAGGCAACATGAAGTACCATAATGGTGTTGTATGGTGACGGAGACAGCTCAACCTGCTGTAAGCTGCAACAAGACACATGCGACTAGAAAAAACACCAGCAAATTAAGAAAACATCTTCATTAGTTTGACAATACATGTGCTCCAAATACTCACAACGCAACCAAATACAGAAATGAGCTGCAAATACTCACAATGCAACCGAATACAGAAACACGCTTTGAATACTCACATCACAACAAATACTTACAACGCAACCAAATACAGAAACAGGCTTCAAATACTCACAACACAACTAATACTCACAACGCAACCAAATACAGAAACACACTTCAAATACTCACAACACAACTAATACTCACACTGCAACCAAATACAGAAACACACTGCAAATACTCACAACACAACAAATACAGCAAGTTTCTGTCTTTGGTTGTATTGCGAGTATTTGCAGCTCGGTTCTGTCTTTGGTTGCATTTCTGTATTTGTTGTGTTACCAAATACAGAAACAGGCTTCAAATACTCAGAACACAACAAATACTCACAACACAACCAAATAAATAAACACGCTTCAAATACTCACAACACAACAAATACTCACAACACAACCAAATAAATAAACACGCTTCAAATACTCACAACACAACAAATACTCACAACACAACCAAATACAGAAACAGGCTTCAAATACTCACAACACAACTAATACTGACACCGCAACCAAATACAGAAACACTTTGCAAATACTCATAACACAACAAATACAGAAACGCAACCAAAGACAGAAACACGTAGCAAATACTCACAACACAACAGATACAGACACACAACAGATACAGAAACGTAACCAAATACAGAAACACTTTGCAAATACTCACAACACAACAGATACAGAAACACTTTACAAATACTCACAACACAACAAATACAGACACACAACCAAATACAGAAACACCTTGCAAATACTCACAACACAACAAATACAGAAACGCAACCAAAGACAGAAACACTTTGCAAATACTCACAACGCAACCGAATACAGAAACACACTGCAGCGTTTTTTTTACAGTATTTGCAGTGTGTTTCTGTATTTGGTTACATTGTGTGCAGCACATGTGTTATCAAACTGATTAAGATGTTTTCTTAAGTTGCTGGTGTTTTTTCTATTTGTATGTATTTTCTTCAGTTGCAGCGCATTGAGCTGTCTCTGCCACTGTAGTGTTGCACTTGAATTAACTTAACCCTGATATAGGAAAAATCTATTAAAAACCAGAACAGTTTATTAAACATTTAGAGAGAAAAAAATCTTAAAAAAAGACATTTGATACATTAGGCTTTTATGACTCATATTATAGTATGATATAGTGGGAATATGGATCTCATACTCCAGGAAGAAAAAACATCTCAATGTTATTCAGAGGTCCAAACTGAGCAAAAACATGCAAAAAGGTAAATTAAATTCTGATAGCTTGTAATGTAAATCAATAAGATCTTTATAACAGTATAATAGACTACTTGCATAAAATGCATATACATATCAGTTATATCACCCAATAATATGTCTAAGATGATTTATGATCAAAGATCTGTATTTCAAAACATAATGCAATACAATGATGATTGACAGAAAATTAAATGTTCCTCAAAAGCCTGATGGATCATATTTTATACATAAGTTGGTTCAGTCCAGTAATTGTTCATTTTGAAATATGACTAACGGAATAAAAAGTTTTTCTTATGTTTACTTTATAAAAACCATTAAAGATTTCACAGCAAAAAGACACATGAACCACGACCTGACAATGAACGTTTTCACAATTATACTAAAAGTCCTTTTACTTGCTAAAAACATATAAACTATATCAGTCAGATGACAGAAGGCATGTAGTTGATTGTGTGCGACAGGTTTTTCAGTAAAATTATATAATTCATGATACATAATTCGTGTATCAAACATGATACAGTAGGCTTTATAGGGCTAAAGATGCTTGGTCTTTGAAGGAAAATGTTCCAGGAGAGAATCGAGAGCTACAGGAATGTGTTTCAACAGTATAAGGATCGATACTGTCAGAACTCACTAGCACAGAAACTTCTGAAGGCTCAAGCTGAGAATGAGGAGATCGAAAGGAGATTGAGAGCAATAGAAGAACAAATAATGGAGAAGGATAGAGAACTGACAGCAGCACTGGGTAACTGTTCTTAAAGTAACAGTTCATTCAAAAATAAAAAATCATGTTGTTCCAAACAACATTAATAATGTTTGGATGAACTATTCCTTCAACACAGATCTTCTTCTGTTTTGACAGGTGAGGAGGAGCCAGTCACTGATGGTGCTGAAAGGTATGTTCTCTTTACAGCAGATTTGTTTTTATCAGAGGTTTGTTGCATTCGTACGGAAGCGTATTGCATTCACTTGAGGAAAAAAAATCGACTTTGTTTTTCTGAATTAACGAGTTAATTATCTCAGAATTACGAGATATTTTTTCATGAAAAAAGTTTTTGCTCTGTTTTTACATTTTTCTTGAAAAACATTTTTTTCACTCTGTTTTTATGAATTAATGAGTTACTCATAATTTTGAGATAATTAAGTCATTAATTCAGAAAAACTGAGCAAAAACAGAGTAGATTTTTTTCCTCAAGTGAATGCAATACGCTTCCGTACATTCGTCTAATTCACTTTTTCCTGAAATCGCTATGAAAATAGTAAGTGTCCAGACAATGACGGCCTACAAACTGAAAGCGAGTCATTTGATGAAATGGTCCCTCATCAAGAGCCCATAATGCAGGTACTTCTGCTGTTGTCCTGAAACTACAGCTCCATCTACATGAATTGGGAGAGGAAAAAAAATATATACACAATGGTTTGCTTCTATTTAATACTTGAGAAAAGTTATTGTGAGTTCTGTAACTTTTAGAGGGCTGAAGAATACGCAGATGAGCACATGGTTGATGAAGATCCTTCTGAGGCGAATAAGGTTAAAACAGCAGAAAGTGAATCTCAAATGGACACATTTGCCCACTGCTTATGGACAAAGAGAGAAACTGTAGAAGGTAAACACCAGCATACATTAATATTTTGAAAGCATCACAAGATAAACCACAATAAGCACACAGATTTATCGATCACAATCGAGTTTTCCTTTCATTATAGATCAAATGCAAGAAGGCGATCAGAGTCAGTCAGAGAAGGTGAATAAACCAGTATAGTTGAAATACAGACAACTGGTTTTAAATGATTAAAATATACAGTACATTACCGGTCATGTTTGTAATAATTTACGTTTTTTAAATGTTTTTGAAAGAAATGTTTTTTAAATGTTTTTAAATGTCTCTCTTCTGTTCATCAATGCTCTTTATTTTATGAAGAATCTGTGAAATATTATTACAATTTAAAATAACTGTTTTCTATTTGAATATATTGTAAATTGTAATTTTTTTTTAATTTTCAGCATCATTACTCCAGTCTTCAGTGTCACATGATCCTTCAGAAATCATTCTAATATGATTAGCTCCTCAATTATTAATTATGGTTCTTATTATTAGTGTTGAAAACGGTTAAATTTTTTTGTGGGAACCGTGATCCTTTTTTTTCACAATTCAAAAGAACAGCATTTATTTGAAGTAGAAATCACATGATAAATGTCTTTACTGTCACTTTTGATCAATTTGATGCATCTTTGCTGAATAAAAGTATTAATTTCTTTAAAAATATATATAAAATATCAAGCAGCAAAAACTGTTTTCAACATTGATAATCAGAAATGTTTCTTGAGCAGCAAATCATCATATTACTATGATTTCTGAAGGATCATGTGACACTGAAGACTGGAGTAATGATGCTGAAAATACAGCTTTGATCACAGGAATAAATTACATTTTACAATATATTCACATAGAAAACAGTTTTTTTAAATTGTAATAATATTTCACAATAATCCTGTTTTTGCTGTAAGAGACTTCTTTCAAATACATGACTTTTGACTTGTAGTGTACCGTATATACTCTCATATATTCTGTTTGGATGAATGCAGCAGGGGAATGTGAATGTTTCATGTGCTTCTGAGCTCATGGTGGAAATATCAGAAGAGGAGGAGGAAGATAGTTTGGAGGCGACCACAGCAGAAACTCACGAGGACACAGTGACTGAGGGTCCCGTCTGCCCTCCTCCCACACTGGCTAGAATTAAAGCCACACCGAACACCCCGACCTTCTCCTTAAAGTACGAACTGACCTCACTACCTCTATATGCTGCCATCTGTCACTTACATTAGTCTGAAGTCAACATGAAACAACATTTGCAACCTATTTTTCTTCATGCATTTTTCAGGGATACACCTAAATTGTGGTGCACAACTCAAGTCAGCTTTATTTCTATTGCGCTTTATACAGTGCACATTGTTTCAAAGCAGCTTCACAGAAATAAATCAATCATTAATGCAAGACAGAATCATTAATGCAAATTTTATCAAACATGAGACAAATTCTGCTGTAAGCAGCTCTAAAAAGACCATTATTCAACTCTATTCAGTTCAATAACAGTAAAGTTAATCAATTATGAAACTAGTTCAGTTTAGCCGTAAACAGCTCTACAGAAGACAAGTGTCATTATTCAACTCGATTCACTTCAAGTTTTGTTCTCATCCAATAGTGTCAGTGTAGCCAAATTAGTAATATTACTGAATATTACGTGTTTTCTAAACTAGTCTTTAAGTGAAGGGATTGTGAATGTCAACCAAAAAGGATTTAGAGGCAATGTTTAATCTTGATTTTATTTGCTTTAACGTGGTCTGATGTATCATTCACAAGAGCAGGGACATGTATCAGAAAGTAAACATGTTTTAAAGCAACACTAAGTAAGATTTTTTACCTTAAAATAATGTTTCCAAAATGGTTTCAGTGGTTCATTAAGTCGTAACAGGGTGAAAGGCACTTCTGGATCCGCTTTGCGGTCATATATCTGCTATAACCACGCTGTGTAAGATTGCCAGATCGGGTCGTGTTTCTGTAGTTCTAATGAGACATAAGAAAACTACAAATTTGACTTGCTTTACGTCAAGCGTTACAATAGTCATCATTTTGTTCGTTTCTGATGTCGCAATACATCATACTTTCAGAAATCATGCAACATATTCTACCTTGTCTGTGGACATTGCTCATTCCAAAGCCGGTGCTGGATAAACAACGAGTGTGTGTGCGACACGACAGTCGGCTGCGCTAGGCTAAAGTATTTACGACAGCGGTAATGGACAATTCCACTTCCAACCTGTAGGACGACCGCAGAGGAAAAGTTACTTGGTGTTGCTTTAAGAGAACTGTTTTGATCACTGTTCGATCTGTTAACAGCAACAGTCCCAGATGCTCACCTGGAGGACAGGAGATCTCAGACACCAAGTCGCCTGCTTTTGTGTTCTCCATGATGTCGGGTCCAAACACACCTGCGTTCTCGAAGCTGGGCTGTGACTTTGACGTGGGATCGGTAGCAGAAGAGGTGAACTTCAGAAGCTGGAAGATTGATTCATTAAAGAGTTTCATCATTTCATTTGTGTGTGTGTGTGTGTTGTAGGCATCTCCATTTACCTTCACAAGCTCCTATTTCAGCGACAAGGTATTTCTGGAGAAAAGTTTGTGTTTAATGGCTGAATGTTTTAAATGTTTGAAAGCTGATTTTGTATTTCTGGTAACAGAAGTCATCAGGATCAGCACCCAAGTTCTCAGGTAAAGTATGATTCATGAGTAATATCTACACTACCTGTCAAAAGTTGGGGATAATTAAGTTTTTTTAAAAATGTTATCAAAGAAGTCTCTTATGCTCACCATTTATTACGATTATGCTCCATTTATTTGATCAAAAATACAGTAAAAACAGTCATATTGTCAATATTATAATTCAAAATAATGGTTTTCTATGTGAATATATTTTAAAATGTAATTTATTCCTGTGATGTAAAGCTGAACTTTCAACATCATTACTCCAGTCTTCAGTGTCACATGATCCTTTTGGTGTTCAATTATTAATAATGGTTATTAATATTATTATTGTTGAAGACTTTTTTTTGTGGGAACCGTGATAAAAGTTCAGAAGAACAGCATTTATGTAAGATAGAAATCTTTTCTTTACTGTCACTTTTGATCAATTTAATGCATCCTTGCTAAATTCTTAAAAAATGAATGTTTCTTGAGAAGCAAATGATGCTGCAAATTCAGCTTTGATCACAGGAATAAATTACATTTTACAATATATTCACATAGAATACGGTTACGGTAATCATATTTCACAATATTACTGTAGTTTTAATAAAATAAACGCAGCCTTGATGAGCAAAATACTTCGTTTAAAAACAAAAAAATATTAGCCTAAATGGTCCTATATACATAAAAATAGTCTTATATTTTCTGCTTTTTGACATTTTCATGAAAAATCTAGAATTAATGCTGTTGTTTCTCTACAAGGTTTCCTGTTTGGTGAAGCCGAGAGTCGTCAGGAGGAGTTTTCCTTCTCGTTCGGGATGGAAAGCCCTCAGAAGAGCTCATCCACACGGGACACTTCAGGACCTGCTGATTCCTTCCCCTTTTCATTCAGCTTTGGGAAATTATAACTTCATAAACATAAATCTTATCCATATATCCGTTCTTCAGAGATGTGTTCAAATGTCTGTTGACGTTACATTCTATACTATAGGCAATATTTATTGCAGATTTTCTGATTCTGCTCCTTTTGTTTCCTCAACATGATTCAAAATAACTTATTCACAGAGATCATTTCAATATATGCTTATACTTCAATGCATGCATTATAATTAATAGAAAATTAAAGGTATAGGTTGAATTCTTGCATGTTCTTCTCAATAAATGTATTTGTTACTGAAAATATAACAACACTGAAAAAGTCTATTTCGAATTGTTTTCCCTCTACTTACAACACAGCAAGGTATTTTAAATATATTTTCTTTATTATAGATTTAATATATGTATTTTTTTATTAAATGACAGTACATTCCTTTTAATATGGCATTCATCATTTGCATGTTAGATTGTGATGGCTTTCATTTACAGACAAAAACTGAATCATTTACTGTACACTGATGTAGATTTCATAGTTATGATTTCATTTCATAGTTATTGACAGTAATACGAAAATCTGCAAAACATGAAAGTTTGAAATGGTCACAAAACCTGTCAAGAACACGTCCAGTTGCATAAACACAGTCACTATGTTAAGACTACCTTAAGAACTAGTGAACAACTAGCAGTTAGATTAAGATATCCAATTCACATTAAACTGATCTAACTTTTATGTATCTTGACTTTAAAAGTTAGGACCAGTCTCGAAGAATACAATTATACAACTCATTTTTAAGACTAGTCTTAGCCAAGCCGTTTACGCAACCGGCCACAGATGACTATAGTCTAAGCAGTTTATCACACTGGTCAACGCAGGCCATGTTTAACCCCCAAAATCAGGAGAACAATTACGTTTTGCAAAAATAAAATGAAAAATTAATCTTTATGATTTTTGCATTGTGAGCTTTTCATGACAATTAAACAAATAAATCTCATTCTTAATACTGCAATGTTAACATTATGTTAGTGTGTATGAAAATAATGTCACAATGCAAAAAAAAAACTTTCACCTGTGTTATTTACACTCATACCTGGTTCATTATAGCGATTATTTTCTAGAATTTTCAATGAATGTCAATGTAGAGCATTAAATACTGGAAATGTAAAACATGCTGCACTAGAACTATCTATTGCTTCACATTAATTACGTTGCATAGGCACACAATATCACAGACACAACACTGAATCTCAGACACAAATCACCTGTTCAAATGTTTAACAACCACAATCTGCAGCTTTACCTGCTCGTGATGTACTTCATCACGCTACATCGAACCATTCCCTCGTGGAAAAGCTGCTGGAATAAACATTTGCCAGGACATAAACAGTAAATTCTGCAGAAACTTTGAACAACTAACAGCAGCTTGTTTAGTATAAAGAATAAAACAGTGGCCGTCTACACTGAAAGTGACTGGTGTTGCATTGCACAAGGAAAATACGTTGCATTAGTTGTTTTTCAACAGCAAAATAACTTTACATTGCCACAGTTGTGTATACATATAGTTAACAACAAGGGGATTTTAATTAGAAGACCAGAAACATCACGAGCTGGCTTTGATGAAATGGTCTAAAGTGGTTCAAATATATAAAAAAATTAAATTTATAGCAAAAGATTCACACATATTATATTTGTTAACATTAATCAAGAGGAAACAGACGTGTGCCGTGTTTTCTCTAAGTTTAGTCCTTTCACTGAGACGTGTTTTTGTCCTGCTAAAACTGAGCTTTATGCATTTAAGTGCATAAGTTTGAACACGCCGTTTCCGGCTTGTAGTGTGAACTATGAAAACGATGATGCATGTTATACTGATAGATACAGTATCTATGGTTGTACCGGGTTTATTGCACCTGATATTTACTTTCATAATGTTGTTAAAAATAAATGTTAGTTTGTACAATCTTCACATTCCTGCAAATATGACAGAAAATGTACCGGCGATTGCTGCGGCAAAACATGTTGTGTTTTAGACCAAACATGGAATGGCGATCGAGTGTGACCTGGATATTTTGCAAATAAAATAATAGCTTGAGGAATTTATAACATTTGGTCTCTCGGTATCATCTCAGTGAGCTTTTACGTTTAATGCATACACAGTAAGATGACTTAAGCATTTTCAGTAGGGGTGTCACAATATATCGCAATAGAAAAATGCAACAATATGTATCGTGGATAGTGACAATATACATTGTGTATAGTCCACCCAAAATAAAAATTCTGTGTGAGTTTTAGTGTCAGTACTACATTAAACTACTATATATAATGTTGAATATAATGTATAATAATGCAATGGGGGAATATTTGTGGGTCCTGATAATGCCAGATGTCTGATGTTACCAGTAAAAAGTTTAAATATATTATTATTTTAAATATATCTACTCAGTGACAGAGTGCAAGCATATTCGTCTAAAATAACTCTGTTTTCAGCTTCAGAATCATGAATGTTGTTATTCTGGTGTCTCTATTGTCCTGTGCTTTGGGTTTCCAGCACCAAGTCCAAGCCTGTTCAGTTACACACACAATGTAATACCAAATTTAGCATTTTAATCAACAGTAAATGTTTTGTTAACCTTTTATCATATGTCTTGGAGTATCGCAATAATATGGTATCGTGAGTTCAGTATCGTGTATCGAATCGTGACATAAGGGATCGTTACACCCCAAGTTTTCAGACATTTCAGTGCGGACGGAGAGTGTTTTGAAACAAAAAAGCAGTTTAAAAAGTACCCGGATTAATGTAAATGTATTAATTACACTGGGAGTGATCTAGTTTTGGACACTCTGCATCAGTCCAGCATAAAGATGGTGCAAATACAGGCCTCCAATGGAGAAGAGGATCAGGTTTAGGCAATAATGTAGAGTCGTACCCTCCTTTACTCACTAAAGCAACAGGCGTTCACCTGTTTTAACGGAGTCGTGAGTTGGTTGGAGGATGGGACTGCTTTAAAACCCGGTGTCTATGCTGAGAGAGCGACGGGTCACGTGTTCGATCTCTCCCGTCACGTACTCGTTGAAGGACGTCTGGTACTTTGCCAACATCTTCAGCATCAGCCGGAGATTCAGCCACCACTGAGTCTTGGGCATCCGGTGTCTGCAGGGCGAGAGAAACTGCTTACTGAGACCGGTGACACTCATAGACAAAATAAATACATAGACATAGTTGCTGCGATACGTCAACAGGTCCGCCATTTTGCGGAGGGCAAGACTGCACTGTAATCAAATGCAAGTAAAGGGTGAGCTGCGGTTTTTCTGGATAAAAAAAAAAAAAAAGACATTTATCAACCGATTTCAGTGGTTTGTACGTGGTGTACAAAAAGTTCCATCTCTAGTTATTTAAAATCTCGATAGTTAGACTTATAAAACTTTTTTTTTAATAAGGAATTGTCAAAGCTCAGGGCTTGTCATGTAGGCTATCTGGCTTTTTATTCTTGGATAAGAATTGTGAAGATATAATTCAATTTTTACATTAAATTAAATCAAGTTTTCTTATTGTGGAAAAAGCATTTTCTGTGATTGACCCGATTTTAGCAATAACAAGGATAACTGATGGATCCTTTATGATAATACATATGATATGGTACAACCACAGTGTAATGCAAATAGTAAATATAAGATAAAGTGAGAAGTAATAGTAAATAGTTTAGTCAATAAAATAAACAGCACATGGGAAATAAAATAGTAATAAATAGTATAATTATACAATATCATAAGTGCATAATATAATAATACAAATATTTATAATAGCATTTAGTTTATGTATAATACTATAATAATAGCAATGGAATAATAAATATCAATTACAGTATATAGACAATAAAAAATAATAAGTTAAATAGTGACAATGAATAGTACAATCATTTAACAGCACAGCTGTAATAGATTGATAATTGCAAGTGGTATAATATTACAATAATAATAAGAACAGCAAATACAATGTAATATCAATTGCAGAATAATATAGACAATATGAAAAAAATATGAAACATGATAATATTGATCATTAAACTGACATTTAACAAAAAGACTTGTGTAATTTTATTTTATATATGCCTACATACAGTGAAGAGATCATTTATATATGTTAAAATATTCCTTCATAGGCTATATCAAATAAAATGTCACAACCCTGTCTCTTTTTGTGAGACCAAAGATCGCCCGATAGATATACACAAGACGAATTATATCTCATGTAAGGGTTAGTTCACCCAAAAATGAAAATTAAGTCATTAATTACTCACCCCCATGCTGTACCAACCCCGTAAGACCTTCGTTCGTCTTCGGAACACAAATGAAGATATTTATGATTAAATGTGAGAGCTGGATCACTCCTCCATAGGCTCCCTAAGGGAATGAATCCTGACGGCCCAGAAAGTCAATGAAGAAAATGTTTAAATATTCCATGTCACAACAGTGGCTCAACTATAAGTTTATCAAGCGACGAGAATACTTTTTGTGCGGAAATAAAACAAAAATAACGACTTTATTCGACTATTCCTTTTCTTCCTTGTAGGCCTGAGACGAGACTTCAAGAGATTTCCACTGAGAATTGCGATCTCCTTCAACTACTTCAGTTCAGTTCTCGCGCGTCGTGGAAATCTCTTGAAGTCTCGTCTCAGGCCTACAAGGAAGAAAAGGAAGTGTCGAATAAAGTCGTTATTTTTGTTTGTTTTTTCGCACAAAAAGTGTTCTCGTCGCTTGATAAACTTATAGTTGAGCCACTGTTGCGACATGGAATATTTAAACATTTTCTTTAATGACTCTCTGGGCCGTCCGGTGTCATTCCCTTAGGGAGCCTATGGAGGAGTGATCAACCTCTCAGATTTAATCATAAATATCTTCATTTGTGTGCCGAAGACGAACGAAGGCCTTACGGGGTTGGTACAGCATGGGGGTGAGTAATTAATGACTTAATTTTCATTTTTGGGTGAACTAACCCTTTAACCACTAGACTAGAGACATCCGAGCCAGCGGCACATATCAGAAGCACTAGCCGAGGAAAGGCTGTTCCAGGCGGGGTAGACGAGCGCTGAGACCCCGGTGAACGCATGGATCTCACAACTCCGAAAACGTCAGATCAAATTTTTAAATAGGCGCAATCAATTTATAAATAAACCACAGATTTGAGCTTTAAACAACTACATTATCGACTGAAAAACTTTTAAAACTACATTTCGTGACACAATAACAGTAGTATTTTTAAATTTCACGGCTTTTCTCCTCTGAACGTTACTATTACTAATTATATCATGACCAAATACAACCAGAAACAAACGTTCAGTCTTGCTTGTGAAAGATAATTCCTCAAGACCTGTTTTCAGTTGTGTGGCGATGTGTACAGCCCCAAGCAGCGCACGAAACAGGCATTTTCTCAATTCTCGGTATGAGAAAGTTGCCCTCCGCAACATGGCGGCGCCGTTGACGTACGCTCCAGCGGCCAATAGGGCGTCTATGTATTTATTTTATTATGTCTAGTCTATGGGTAACACTTTACAACAAGGTTCATTAGTTAACATTAGTTAATGTATTTACTAGCATGAACTAACATTGAGCAATACATTTGTTAGAGTATTTATTCATCTTTGTTAATGTTAGTTAATAAAATACAGCTGTTCATTGTTAGTTCATGTTAGTTCACAGCGCATTAGCTAATGTTATACCATGGTCTGGGTGAATACTCGATTCTGATTGGCTGCAGGGTGTCCATTAAAGAGTGATAGAGGACACCTAGTAAAAGAGTTCTGGTGAAACTGACTGTTTACCGTTCGAGATTAATAAATAAATGCGCTGGCTACATCAGCTGTGAGTAACCATAGCAACAGGCAGTCAAAGTATCCGTTTACAATTTATTGTATCAAAACAAACATCTAGTTAGCCGTTATACTATGCGTGTGTTTACTATACTTCTGTGTGTTTTAATTATAGGTTTAAAAAAACGAAAGTGTAACGCCCATGGCTAGACAAGCCTAACTTACATGAAAAAAAAAACGTTAGCTTTCTGGCTCGTAAGTTAGCTAAACTGAAGGGCTCTACGAGCTGAGCGGAGACTATAAATATCTCCGGTTGCTAAATAAACCGCCAGGCGTAACCAGGGAAACCAAGTTGTAAAAACTTTAGATTTCGATTGTAAAACTAATTAAAATATAAACTAATGTTTTAAAAATGTGTTATTTGGCAAGTGACCAGTATAAGCGGGTTAATGCCCTTGAAGGTGTCCATTGTCGAGGTATTAATGGACTTCGGCTCCGCTGCGTGTCGGACGGTTCACGCCGTCGTCCATTAATACCCGACAATGGACACCTCGTCGGGCATTAACCCTTACATAACAAATACAACCTTTGATTTAAAGCTAGTGTGTGATTTTTACCCCCATCTAGCGGTGAAAAGGTATATGACCATCCAGTGAATATTAGTTTCTGTTCCTCTCAATTTCGATTTCGTTTTAACTCCTACGGTGGCCAATGAAGTCCAAGATTAACATGGCTTCCAGTACGACCTCCTCGACATGGTGCCATCGAGTGTTAAAACGCGAAATGCGAAGCTTGATGTCCCTCTTTGGCTAATGTACTTTCAAGATGGAGGGGCAACATGGCGACCGACATTAGAACCCCTCACCCGTATGTATTTTCAATGGCATATTATACACTCACGAGAATACTTTATTAGTTGAACAAAGTAAATATACATTAATGAGCACATATATTTTTGAAACAACTAAGTGTTTTTAGCTAAGAATAAACTAAAAAAGTTACACAGTGTAGCTTTAAATAACGTATTAGTAAATGTTGAAGGTAATATTACCTAAGATTAATAAATGCTGAAGAAGTATTGTTCATTCTTAGTTTATGTTAACTAAGGTAGTTAACTAATGAACCTTATTGTAAAGTGTTAGCCTGTCTGATACTAGTTAGACTTGTCATTATGCATTGGTAAAGTATGGTTTGATGCATCCGTGTGAAATGCCTTGACAACTGGAAAAGAATTATATGAAGAGTTATTATTACACTGTATAAAAAATCCCCCTAAATCAGCTTAAAAACTCCAGTTCAGTTGCCATCTTAAATTTTTAAGTTGACTTTTCACTCATTTAGTTTTTTAAATTGTGTCACCCTGAATCATGCATAACTTAAAAAAAATGTTTGTTGCTGTTGTTTAAATCATTTCGATGTCGCCATGACTTTACATCCATCCTTTAAAGTGAGTAGTAGCAACTTGACACAGCTGGTCATCTCATCTTCTCCGGACAGAATAAAACAGCATTTCCTCCATCTCATGAGAATCTGTATCATTTTTCAACATCTTTCAAAAGTATTTTTTTTATGTGTCGTAAAAAAACATTTTAAATTGAGTATATCTTTGGTTAAATCAACCGTTACGATGTCATGACTGCACAACTGGTTGTGAAAGAAGTACCTAATATGTAAGGGTGACGTCAGGCTGATTAGGACACTTTTTGCTCTTGATATGACCAGGAAAAAGTGTCCCAATCAACCCGACGTCACCCCTGGTGTACCTGGTGTAGTGTGTGTGATTGTTAGAGTCACTCACACAAAGTCGGTCTGGTCCTTCAGCTCAGTGACGGGACTGAAGGTCAAAACCTTCTTATACAGGCCGATCACACAGGCCGTGTCTGGGGTGTTAGCAAACACACGACCTGACAGACACAAACACACTGGCTTTACTCAGTCTTTTCATCTTCTGCAAAAACCTGAAGTTTAAAGGGTTAGTTCACCCAAAAATGAAAATGATGTCATTAATGACTCGCCCTCATGTCGTCCCAAGCCCGTAAGACCTCCGTTCATCTTCAGGACACAGTTTAAGATATTTTAGATTTAGTCCGAGAGCTTTCTGTCCCTCCATTGGAAATGTGTGTACGGTATACTGTCCTTGTCCAGAAAGGAAATAAAGACATCATCAAAGTAGTCCATGTGACATCAGTGGGTTAGTTAGAGTGTGTTGAAGCATCAAAAATACATTTTGGTCCAAAAATAACAAAAACTAGGACTTTATCCAGCATTGTATTGTCTTCCGGTTCTGTTGTGGATCCGCGTTCAGTGACGCCGCTGACGTAAGACGCTGCTGACGTGTGTCTGGTGCGCCCGAGCTTCGTTTACAGTCTGAGGGAGACGCACGCTGGAAACAAAACAATCTTCGCAAACATGTCTAAGGATTTCGAGACAGATTTTTTGCCCAGACATATTTATTTGAACCCGAATACACGGACGCACCAGACACACGTCAGCAGCGTCTTACGTCAGCGGCGTCACTGAACGCGGATCCACAACAGAACCGGAAGACAATACAATGCTGGATAAAGTCCTAGTTTTTGTTATTTTTGGACCAAAATGTATTTTTGATGCTTCAACACACTCTAACTAACCCACTGATGTCACATGGACTACTTTGATGATGTCTTTATTTCCTTTCTGGACAAGGACAGTATACCGTACACACATGTTCAATGGAGGGACAGAAAGCTCTCGGACTAAATCTAAAATATCTTAAACTGTGTTCTGAAGATGAACGGAGGTCTTACGGGCTTGGAGCGACATGAGGGAGAGGCATTAATGACATCATTTTCATTTTTGGGTGAACTAACCCTTTAAACTACTGCTCACAGTTAGTTCTGTCATGTGACTAAATATCATTGACTTCAGCAGGAAAACACAAAAACGCAAGCCCTCCATTAGTTATTTTATGTCCAAAACTCTCACCTGATGTAAAATCAGAGTCAGAAATATTTGATTTTGTAAAGGTATATTTAGTTTTAAACATCCTCTCACCTAGTTTAAAATTGTCGACCATCTTGTCTGTCAGCCACTGCACGGCTCGGACGCCCAGTTTAGTGCCGTAGTTTCTGTCAAACGGTGTCGGCACTCCACCCTATAAACATCAGAGGAACATCATCAGAAAAACTGCATTTCTTTCAGCAGAGCCAAACACCAATGTTACAATGTCACTCCTAAATCGTTTAATAGTGCAACATAATTATACTTTAAGTAATCCATGAAAAATTTGATAACACTTACAATAAGATTCCAATTATTAACAAAGAAAAATACTTCTAAAGTATTTAAAAATCTCACTTAATGTTAATTTCATTGCAATGCATTTACTAATACACTATTAAAATCTAAAGCTGTATCTGTTAATATTATTTAATGGACCTGGGCTAACATGAACTATCAATTCTGATTAACTGATCAGCTAATGCATTAACTAATATGAACTAATCCATGAAAAACTGTTCAGATGAAATTTGCACTATTATAATGAATTGAAATCAAAACAATGGCGATCCTAAATATTTGATGCATTACAGGTTTTTAAAATATCATATGAATAGCTGTTTAGTTGCAAGAAATAACATATATTGAAGCTAATTAGAAACCCTAACCCTAATTAGGCTCTTTGACATGACGTGCGCTACGATTTGAAAAGCAGGTCATTTTTAAGATAATTTATAGGATGCACAGAGATGCTTGAAAGGGATGTCACTTTATTAGTTGTTAAATTGATCAGTTGCGCCTGTACCTGCTGCAGGTGTCCCAGGACATTGACCCTGCAGTCGAAGACGCCTTTGCCCTCTGCCGAGTAGAGCTTATGGATGAAATCAGTGGTGTATTGCTCATGGCATTTCTCATTCCTGTGAACAGAGCAGTTTTACACTCAATGTCATTAAAGGTGCATTCAGGCCGTGTGTCCACCAAAGCGTTTTTAGCCAGCTGAAAACACTAGACGCTCTGCTGAAGACACCTAGCTGTGGGCGCTTGAGAGCGTTTTGTCAGTTGAGACGTTTCGTTGCTATGATACAGAATATCCGCAGCACAGTTTACTTGTAACTGATTTCACAGATAATTTGTTTCATACTAAATTTATTTTTCATCCATGTTGTTCGGTTAGCTCTGCTGGTTGATGTCGTTGTACAGAAAGAATGTTGTGACAGTTGGTCGGTGTGGTGTTAGCCCCGCCCCTCCTCCACTGTGATTGGACGGCTGGGTAAAAAGTGACAGTGATGAGCGCTGCGTTTTACCCAAAGTTCAACATTCTTCAACTCTCGGCGACCTGTAAAAAACGTCGAGCGCTTCAGCGTGAAAAAAACACAGCGCCTCGTTACGCTCATGGCGTTTTAAAAACGCGGCACTCCCATTGAAAACAATTGAAAAAAATACGCCAGCCGCGTGAAAAAACGCTTTGGTGGACACACAGCCAAAGCCATTTCTCAGAAACCCTGTTGAAAATTTAAATCAACACCAAAGCAAACAATTTTGTGAATATCTGCTAGATGTCTGTTCTGTGTGTGTGCAATTTCAGATGCAGCCACCATTTCCATGCAATATGTTCAACAAAATAGTCACTTCCTGGGAAATTGGCGTGAAATATCTGTCATAAAACTTAAAGTTGCTCTGTGGGGGGGTCGCGTCATATATTGAAAGGTTTGAGCAATGAACATTAAATAAAAGTCCTTAACTTTTTTCTGTTCAAAATTTACAAAATGTATATAATGGGCGAGTTCATCATGAATCCATTTTCCAATCCGTGTTTTTGTCTTATCCTGAAGCACTATGGTACACCTATAATAAGTGTTTACATTGGGACTATTTTACACTGGTTCGGATCGCTGCCGCTGCGGAGTAGCCCAGTACCTGCGTGACTCGTCATAGACTATACAGGGAGAAGTAGTTCCGGCTACAATGCTCTTCCGAAAGACGCATTATACTGTTAATAAACGCAAGTTTATTATCGCTCGCTATAGCGCCAAAAGCGTAAAAAATAAAGCCTCACAAATAACATGCAAGTATTGAGGCCCCAGACAACAGTCATTTAGTAATAGCCTATATTCTTTCTTTTTTTTTACCTACACACCATTGTGAATATTTTTTTAGTTTTTGCATTTCAAATAGGGCCAATTTATAGGCTTCTCCTTGGCTTACGTTTTTAAATTACAAAGGGCCTACTGATGTTTTTGTTATTGTATTTTCAATATTAAAGGCTATTATTTGTGCATAAACATACCGTTTGTTTGAAAACAACATATTTTGTCATCCTTGCTGCAAGCTTAAAAGAGCGATAATATCATTAAATGTGAAGGGGGCCCTAAAATATTTTCTTGGGAAAAAGGGGGTCTCAGAGAAAAAAAGGTTGGGAACCACTGGTTTAGATTATTGTAAAATAATTTAGGAACCTAAAATGTGCCGTATGTGTTGCACAGACGGACTCATTACCTCAGCACCAGACCTCTCTGAATGTCCTTCTTCATTTTCTCCGTCAAATGCTCCACATTGGTCTAAAAGAAGTGACACACCAACAGCAAAACAGTGTTTATTCTTCCACGTGTAGATGTGGAGCGTTGGGAAATGTTATCTTATTGTATATTAAACTGTTTTATAAAATGATTATGCCATTGAAATGCACTCTCAATGCCTGTAACAGACTCCACAATATCAGCTGGCACATGGTTAAAACAATAATTATGATAACATCATAGACGATACATATCGCACAGCTCTACCTTGAGGTCATGGATGTTGAAAGGATCTTCGAAGATGTAAGCGGCGTCCGCTCCGACAGCGATGCCTGTGGTGGTTGCCAGATAACCACAGAATCCACCCATAGTCTCCACCACAAACACTCTCCTCTTGGTGCCTGTGGCCGACTGCTTGATCTTATCACAGCTCTTCATGAAACACAGACCAGCTTCACATCAGAAACTGCACAGCGAATGCAGCGAAACGGCATCTTTATGTATAGCTTCTGCATATAAGGAAGTCCAATTTGGCAGGTGTACAAGCTTTTCAGATACAAGCTTGGTTTCAAAACCTAGTACTCTAATAAGCATAAAAATACATTTATATTTAAATTCCACATTGATGGTTTTACCCAAATCGATTTCTATTGCATATACAGTATTTTGCATTGTATTGGTTCGTGCATTCCTTGGGAATCAAACCCATGACCTTGAAGTTGCAAGCCAGGACACATACAGGTGAAACTCGAAAAATTAGAAAATCGTGCAAAGGTTCATTTATTTCAGTAATTCAACTTAAAAGGTGAAACTAATATATTATATAGACTCATTACATGCAAAGTGAGATATTTCAAGCCTTTATTTGTTATGATTTTGATGATTATGGCTTACAGTTATGAAAACCTTTTCACAATATTCTAATTTTGAATTTGGGGTTTTCATAAGCTGTAAGCCATAATCATCAAAATTATAACAAATAAAGGCTTGAAATATCTCACTTTGCATGTAATGAGTCTATATAATATATTAGTTTCACCTTTTAAGTTGAATTACTGAAATAAATTAACCTTTGCACGATTTTCTAATTTTTCGAGTTTCACCTGTAAATATTAGTTGAAATTGTATGTTTTTTTATTGATTCTTTCTATATTTTCACTGATATCTCACTTGATTTTGTCTCACTCGTGATGCATTATGGGATTGCCTTGTCCACAAAGTTAACTGCACATGCAATGCTGCTTTAGCATTAGGCATCTGACACAGCGCTACACTAAGAGCATTTGTGTTGTGCACATGTTGCTCTATTTATGTAGGGTTGGGAGACAGAAAAATCGATTCTCTGAAACATTGTAATTCTGACACAACTCTCAAAAATACAGATGCAAAATAAATGTTTACAGACGTACCCTAGCAAAATCGTCTATCGTGTATATGCAGCTCACTAGGTATGGAAACAGAGCCACAATATTTTCTTGTCTTCTTAATTTCTTGCAAGTCACATTTACATTTAGTAAAATACATATGCCAATAAGAGTAAATCTAAAAGAGAATTTTTGTCACTTTTGTGAAAAAATCCTGTTCGATTTTTGAGACATAAGTGTTCATTGAATCGATTGTAAAATCGATTTTCCATGTCTAAAGACGTTTCCACTTTCAACACCAAATATAGACAAATCCACGGACACCTAACAGGCATTAGGACGAGCGTAAAGAGGGCGCTTGAGACGCACAAGTCAGCAATATTCCTGATGATTTATTGGCGTGAAGTTTCAGCACAATGACAAACAGGAGCGCAACATTCAGGGATTGAGATTAACACCCTCGACCCGCCAAATGCGGGTAAAAATGAGCTTTGGCGGGAAGCGCTGTCAAATCACGAGCCGATCTGGCGTGTTTCTGTGTTTACTCACTTTGCTGGGAAGTTCGTGTAAGACAAATCTGCGCGGATTTAGCGCAAATACGCAACTCGTGAGTCCTCATGATATATTAAATACAGAATCTGCTCATATCTGGCTTAGTTGAACACACACGTCACTACGCAACAAATAACGGCGCGCTTGTTCACTTGCATTGAAGCAATAGCGAAGATTAAAAAGCATTTGGTTAACAGAAAAGACATTATTATTTTCCAACATCCTACATGTTCTGTGTACTGGATTGATCTGTCCACATAAAACACATTTTTGGTAAAAAAAGAAAGAAAAAAAAGGCCGTTAAAATCGATACTTGTGTTGGTTGGTCCGATCGATTGTGCAATCGATTTTCGAACATAAGTGACAGCCCTAATGTTTATGTGAGTGTGGTGAGTGCTGTACTTACGGCCATCGCTGCATTAACCGCAGTGTCGCTGCCCAGACTGAACTCAGTGCCTGGGACGTTGTTGCTGATGGTGGCAGGGATGATGCACATGGGAATACATAATTCATCATAACGGCCCCTCGCTTCAACCAACTCCAGTACGCCCTCATACGCCTGGACACGACAGAAAGTACAGTCAGATATCATAAAGTGCAGCGCGGACCTTTTTTTGTTGTTGAATTGAAAACTTAAAGGGATAGTTCATCCAAAAATGAAAACTCTTTCAGTAATTACTCTCCCTCATGTTGTTCCCCATAAGACTTTCGTTCATCTTCGGAACACAAATTAAGATATTTTTGATTCAATCTGAGAGCTGGATCACTCCTCCATAGGCTTCTAAGGGATCGAAACGTAGTGTTCACATAGTGTAACAGCGCAGCGCTTCTGGGTTGTACGTCACACTTAGGCTCACTATTGGCCGACGCTGGTCATGTGTGTGATGTGTGTGACGTACAACCCAGAAGCGCTGCGCTGTTACACTACGTGAACTCACTCGAGGCCCACAGAGAAGGAAATGAAGAGTTGAATAAAGTCGTTATTTTTGTTTGTTTTTTCGCACAAAAAGTATTCTCGTCGCTTGATAAACTTAACCCTCTGGGGTCTAATGTGTTTTTGGGGTCCTTGAGATGTTTTGACATGCCCTGACATTTGTGCTTTTTTCAGTTGCTTATAAACATGGCACAGGTGAAATTACACTCTATTTAGCACAAACAGGGCTACCATAATATGTGAGCAACATGTATGTACATGTTTGTATTTTTGAGAGAATATTGTTTATGCATGGTTATTGATAAAACTAAAAATTAAAGTTTCTGAAATAAGGCCACAAAACACATACTAAATATGTGTCCACAAGACTTTTGACTAATGGATGTTGTGGCCTAGAGTTTTTGCTTCAAAATGATCTGAAAATCATCCTGTCTAATCATTGACATAACACAATAGATTCTTTTAAATTGTGAAAAACATTTTTTGTTAGCCAAGGCAATATGCGAATGGGCGTGAACGGCACAACCCCCTCATGAATAATTAGGTGGTTCTCGCCTGAGAAGACAAAGACCCGCATAATGAGCCTTTCATTCAGGTGTGTCACACAAGAAATAATGCAAGGACAATACACACACACACACACACACACACAAACATACATATATATATATATATATATATATATATATATATAAAATCAAAATATAAATGAAAGTCAAAAGCACATTTTTAGTCATACCTGGAAACAAATCCTGTTCAAATAGGTTATATGGGCCATTCTACAGAATTGGTTCAAAGTTAGAGTTGGAAACATCTTGAAAAGAAAATGGTCTTTTTCCATAAATTTCTTAGCATGCCAATACATTTTATCATACATATTTCAAAGTTAAGGATTCATTATTTTGATATAGCTTACATTGGAACAAGCACTATAACATCTTAGTTGATTAGTTTATTGACAAAACATACTATATATTTAACATATGAGCAGAAACTGCTAACAAAAGCTTATTTGATGTCTATTTTAGAGTTAAAACTTTATAATCTATCCAAAACTAGTCACACACACACACACACACACAGAAACATGATTCAAATTTAAACAGTATGCTATTTTTGCGTTTACAGACACTAACGTTATTATATATCGCGATTAGAACAAAGCACAAGAATAAAACACTTACAGCTCAGCTCGCTCCTTGAAGTGAAAATAAACCAGCACTTGTTCTGAGGTAGGTAAATGTCCCAGGATTATTCCTCACAGCCGCGCAAGACGACAGTACATTAATCTGACTAAATATAGTGTGTTTACCGAGTTTATGTGGGCGTTTACGTCTCAATGTGTTGCTTCAGATCATTAGCGTTCGAATAGCGCGCGCTCTCCGTGGGCGTGTCACATTACCAGAATAATGAGATGCGAGGACGATAATGAGAACGGCTGACACCTCTCTCTTTTTATATAGATGACATAAACAGAGAATATTTATTTTAGTTTTAAATTAGATCATTTAAAAGTACAAACTTAAAGCAGTACTAGGTAACTTTTCAACCTTCATAATATATTTCTAAGTCTCTTGTGATGGTACATTGACTTACAACAGGTTGAATGAGACGTCTGCCATAGCCTGACGGGGACTGTAGCGTTTTTAATCGTACTTTTAAACTTCGGGTTTCGGGTAGTAACCGGTGAACAAAGCATATACGTCACTTCCACCACCACCCCCACTTCCTTAAAATCGGACGTGCGAGCCAAATGTTATAGTCATGGCCGAAGCAGCACAGAAAAACAAGAAAGCAAAGGTTTTATCGGAGCAAAGCAAAAAAAGAAAAAGAGAAAGTGATCACGTTAAAGGCAGAACGAGGATCAACATTGGGCCAGCGTTTTCTCGCTGAAGGAGGAGGAGGGGTGCCCGACCGATGCGGTAGGGCTGTGCTCAGAATATCGATACAACGATATATCGTCATGAACTCCTGGCGATACGCGTATCGATACAGCAGCTGCCGTATCGATACTTTTGTGCTTTTGAATGTAGCCAATTCAGGGCTCCAATTTCGGCGCGGGACTGCGCATAATTTGAATAATTCCCGCAGTTTATAATGCGGGAAATTCCCGGAAACATTGATTCACTTTAGCATGTAGGTTGTAGTATTAGTAAATGAATCCACACAGATTATAAAATCAAATCAGTCATTTTAAAACTTTCTGTGAGACACAATTTCACAAACAGCGTGAGTTCAATGCAGTGCTGCGTCTCTCTCTCTCTCGTCTCGGGCAAGCGTCCAGCGCTGCAGCCGGTGAAACTACACGCTCACGGTCAGGAGTCGGGACATGACGGAATATTCACTTGCATCACTTTCACAGGCCATCGTGACTAAAGTTGACCATTTGCATGTCTTTAAGTCTTACCAGTTTAAACATTCAAACGATTTTAAACTATTCAGTAGGCCTACTTGCGCGCTCTCTGAGAGATGGTTTTCTCTGCGTGCATACATAGACTACAGTAAAGCCGCCTCACATACAGCTCGCGAGATTATATCGCTTTAACAGACTAAAACACGCAAAATGATGGAAAAAATTTTGTTCTTGGTAAGTATCCTCTAAGCACAGTTGGTTATGTCTTAAATAAGCATAAAGATTTTTAACAGAAACGGCAATTCCCCGGTTGTATGATGAAGTTAAGCGAGATATTCTGCTGTCACTCTCTTAACCCTGAGCATGTCAATCAATTGTTGTTTCTGCATAAAAATTTGAAAATGTAATCATTTAAAATGATTTCAACGTAGAAGAAATGACTTTGTTTGGTGCACATTCCAACACTTAAGACCTGTTAAATACTAGGTGTTTAAAAGAGTTTGAGAAAACTAAGTCAAATTTAAGTTGTTACCGTTTTTGCTTTTATTAATGTTTTAAGTTTTGTTTAGTCATTGAGCAGTGTAGACATGCTTCAGTGTCACTATAATTGTCATTTCAGTTATTGAGGCAGACTTTAAAAGCATTTAAAAGCAGACTTTAAAAGGAAGAGCCATTCTAAGCTTTTTTATTCATTTAACTCATTGTTTTTCAGTTATCACAACTGTTATAACACTGGTTATTCAATAAGCAGATATTACTGTTACTAAACTCAGCTCAAAAGAAATTTAAATTCCAAATTGATCCATATCGTGATACATATCGTATCGTGGCTTTAGTATCGTGATACGTATCGTATCGTGACATTGTTGGTGATACACAGCCCTACGATGCGGACTTGGCTGTCATGCTTGCATACTATCTCTTTGTTTTTTTTGTCTGCCTGACTATGTTACGGAAGCTATCTTATCCTCCGTTTATCTTCATGAATCAAGTAATGATAGTAGAGTAGCGAATTATCAATCTGGTAGCTAGTAAACGATATTCTAGTTTTTGATGGTTAGCTATTGCTAGCATTCTCGTTCTGATTTGAACTTTGCAATCGATGAAATGCAAATAGCAAATGTTTGACCTAAAAAGTGTACTCTACTCAACATGTACAAAGAAAGGAGGAAGATTATTAATATTATCATTGTGTTCATAGCTTCTCATTTGTTACATGTGTAAAGTTACTTGATTGTGTAATTTCCGATTATTGAAAGCAAACGGGATTCTTGTCGCAATTTTTTCGGATGACGAATTTCCACCCTCATGTTGTTCTTGTGCAATACTAAATAAAATAAAATCAATCAAATGATAGCCTGTCTAAACGGCGTGTACAATTTTGGTAGGGGCTACATTTTTGCAAGTAAATATATAAGATGTACAAAATCATATTTTAGGATACCTAACATGTCTGTGATATTTGTTTATTTGTCTTGCCTCAAGCTATAATGCAAATCGATTTGTAAAATTTGCAGATTCATTTATGGTAGCTTGATATTATAATATTGACGATATATGGTTATTATCTACCACTCAAACATTGCATTGAAGTAACATATAGATTCAGTAAAACGGTAACCAATAGACTAGGCTACTATAATGACGCTGGCTTGTAAACGTGATCATCGCGATCATTTGTCGAAAAAAAATAAAACCCATGAAATTATATTCATATATGACAAGCTGAAATATATGCCACTGTACCTGGGATGAAGACATTTCACACGCGACGCAAGCAGAACACCTGCATGTGACCTCCTCCTACAGTGTTCAGGGCTATCATGATTGTCAACAAATGCACGTGCGTGTAGGATGACAGAGTTTACGACAGTAGTAGAGGACAATACTGTTTCCCAACTGTAGGGGGACCCCGAGAGCAAAAGTTACCTGGTGTTACTTTAAATGATCATAAACATATATTGCTCATGTCTGGGTGAATAGTATTCGCTGAGTTTTGTTTAAGTTTAGAGACGTGCTCCAGAAAAAAAGTTCACGGACACGGAGAGGCAGAACGCACACCCTGTTTATTTTCTTTATTTTACAAAAGCACAATATTTTATTTAGATTGTAGGTGGGCACATAAAAAAGTAGACATTTAACAGTTTATTTTTTAATATTTCTTAACTCTGTATGACCAGAAATGATGGAGTAGTTTAAGTCTATTTTTCTGCTATGTGAAAAAAATCTGCCAAAACGCACCGGTGCGTTTGCCGTCCCCAGAGTGTTAAGGTAGTCACTCGGTAGTCTTTAATAACTTTTCTGGGCCGGCAAGTTTCGATCCCTTAGAAGCCTATGGAGGAGTGATCCAGCTCTCAGATTTAATCAAAAAATATCTTCATTTGTGTCCCGAAGATGAACGAAAGTCTTACGGGGAACAACATGAGGGCGAGTAATTACTGACAGAGTTTTCATTTTGGGGTGAACTAACCCTTTAATTTTGCGTTGCATGAAAGATAATACAGGTTGGAAATAGGGCTGAGCGATACAGCAAAAATATAAAAATTTTATCTCCAAATTTTGACAGTATTCAATAGATATAAAAAATGTAAAAACAATGATTTTTTTTTACCCCCCTTGAAAATTGCCCCCCATAATCTGGATAGTACAGCTATTGTTACAAAGTCCACACTAATTGTTCACTGCAAAATCAGCACTAGTATAAAAAAAGACAGTGACACTTTTAGATTTTTACTAAATGAACACAAAAGGAATATTATAAAATCATATAAACAAATAGGTACCGGAATAAAAAGAAAGAAATATACCAAAAAAACAAATATATATCTATATTTTTTTTTTTTTTAAACACAAAAGATCAATATTACTACAAAAAGTTATGGTTGTTGAAACAACAAAGCAAGCTCTTTGAAGAACAAAGAAACACATTAGATAGAATAAGTGTCAGCTCTATTAGTTTGCATGAACATTTTCTGTACCTCAAAACCTCCGACGACAAACAGTGACTGGATGTTGAACTTGTTGAGGTTTTCCACTAGTGTCTCCATGCAGGTGCTGGGCAGGGTTCTGGAGAACAGGGAGGGTCACAACGCTGGGATTAAATTAGTGAAATTAGCCAGTGAAAAATGCACTGGTTTTTAAAGGTGACTGACCGTTTAGTTCCCAGCAGAGAGCCGCCCTGACCCGTCCAGCCGGCCACCTGATTCCACGACACTTCATTTACCTAAAAAAAACAGTTATGATTTCATTAATATTCATATAATTACAACTATTGTTCTTTCCAAATAACAGAAAGAGATTATACTAACCCCTTTTATATTTTTTGTTTTATTTTTTATGTTCATTTGGATTGCACTCCTTTGTTGTATGCATTTGGGAATTATGGATAATAGGATCATTGGTCTTCTTGTTTTGTCATTTTAGAGCCCTATGATTGGATGGAATCCAGTCATAAAAATGGGAAAAATGTAAAATTTTAAATCATTTTGCCTGTGTTAATGCCAACTGCATAACATTTGGCACAGGTGTGTATTTAAATTTGAATTTCACTATTTCACCCCCATTTGCTTTAATAAATCTATGTTGCACTAGGTACAAAAAATAGTTCCCTCTCGGGACCTTTTGGACAAAAATGTCCCCATTGAAACCCATTAAAACTGGGATTTTTAATCCCAGGGCCATTTAACTATAAAATGATGCAATCTTTGTTAAGAGGCTTTCATTCTGTGCAAGGCTTCAAAATGTACAATTGTACTATTTTCACCAGATGGAGCCATTTTCTCAGGTTTGGCCTATAAAGCAAATACTCCCTTTATTCCTGTTTTCAGCTTATGCATATTATAGAGGCAATTGGATAAATTAAGCAGCTATAATTGTGTGGGTGTGTTGGTATGGAGTGTGGTTTGTATGTGTGTAATAAAAAAATTATGTGTGTGTGTGTGTACTGCGCCCAAACAAAATCTTACTGAAAGCTAATTTTTTGAGATATCAATCTCAAATTCTGAACACGACTTGTTTAGATTTATGCCCTTGATTTTCAAGCAGTTTTAGAGATCAACATGTTTCATAAAATATATATTTTATATAAAATATTGTTCATAAATCATTTTATAAACTTAAACCTCTATAACTTTTTTTTACTTCAACAATAATCTGCCACAGGTCTTTTTTAAAATGAGACTAAACTTAAGTCTGCGATCCCAAGCGTCAAAATTTTATGACGCTTTTTACAGACGTTTTTGTCCACTGTGGACCTTTTTTGAATTGATGCACAAGGGTTAAATATAAAGTCTGCGTGTCTCTGTGTGAATCAGTTTCATCTACTACACACACACTGAAGCACACTTGATGCTCGTGATGTTTCCAGCATCACTATACGAGGACATGAACACACGAACTTCATCTCTAGAGCTGCCCTGAGAGTCACTGCATTAAAATGCATCATTAAAGAAATCATTGGCATGCATGTTTCTTCACCGCTCCATTGGCCAGACCCTCAAATCCATCGCTGACGAAGTAAACCCGGTGTCCCGAGGCCAGACCGACCCTCGCCGCTGACCTCACCGCAGCGTTCATGCCGGCGGCTGGAGCGCCCACGTTCAGGATGGCCATCGAGTAGTTGCTCTGAGATCAAGATTAATAACAATGGAACAACACATAACCAAACCAACCCTTCACTGAGCACCAAGAACTTGCTCTTTTCTAATGGACGTCTATGGAGGATATGTGCTTTTTAAATTAAATTATTCAAAAATATTGAGAGAAAAAAAATGCTGTTACAGTAAGACACTTAGATAGAGACACTTTTGTGGTTTTAGAGAGTTTGACTGTCTAATATTTGATGTTTGCATCATTGATTCTGTTATTTATCACTGTGAGGATGCTTTGAAACAATCTGTATTGCATAAAGCGCTATAGAAATAAAGGTGACTTGACTTTAAGATTAGGATTTTATGATTTTACAGAGCCGATCCTCCCTATACGCACATTACGCAAGTTGCGTAGGGCCCCGCAAATTACTCAAGGCTCCGCCTCTCCCTCGTGTCAAAGCGCGTCAATCAAAGTTTACAACATCGATGAGAAAAAAGCAGAACTATCCTTCAGGTCACGAAAAGAGAGAAAAAAACACAATGAGAGTGAATTTAAAACAAGACAATGATTATCTAGTCTCCAAGTCAGTTTAGGTACAACTCTGCAGTAAAGCAAGATGGAAAGCAATGTATTGACATTGACTATTGATTTATAGGCTATATTGCATTTAAAATGTTGATTGGCTGGACACACTGGTCAATACGGATGCACATCTCACAGTAAACAATAACCGTCAAGTATCAAGTATTGTTTTTAACATTTAAAGTACAGTGACATGCTATGGCAAGCCATTTGAGCTTTTATTCATTCACAGGATGCATTTTAGATATCAATAATTAAATTTGTACAATTTAAAATGTGAATTCTTCCTTTTTCTAGTAACAATGTCTATTTCTGATATCAGGTATTACATTTTCATTAGGACTAGTTAAAGGAGGGAGGCTTGTAGTGGGAGCACTGGGGTGTCAGGTGTGACAATGGCAAATGGTTTATATGGCATAAACATAATTTTAACATACTTTTAACACCCTTAACATAATTTTGCTTAGGGCCCCAGGGAGGTCAGGATCGGCTCTGGATCCATAAGGCCTGATATCTTAGCTACAATAAAAATGTATGTATAAGTACCAGTGGCAAAAAATGACTTGAATGTAAAAGTTTACAGTTTTGTATATATAATGCTGTGAAATGAGAGTTCGTGCTCGTGTGTTACCTGGACCGCAGCAGGTTTGTGATACGCCAGCAACTTATAAATGTTCCAGTTGTTCTCAAAACTCCTGTAAACAGTATCATTAGATTCATTATTACTCGCTTGTGTGGAGATCAGTCAGCTCAACCTTTGACCTCAGCAGGGTTATCTGCGAACTAACACAGATGATGATGATGATGAAGTTCACATGCGGAGCTTCTCACCTGCCCCGTAACTGGATGGCTTCTTCAAACCGCTTCTCGTTCATGGCCCTCTGAACCTCTTTAGTCTGCGAGAAAGAGAGTCAAACTATTCTCTTAAGGCAAGATATACTTGACAAAACTATTGTTTTTCATGGACTGGTTATTGTTGAGATTTTGGGCTATTTTGCTTCCATAACATCCAAAATACACATTTACAGGTGAAACTCGAAAAATCTGAATATGGTGCAAAAGTTCATTTATTTCAGTAATTCAACTTAAAAGGTGAAACTAATATATTATATAGACTCATTACATGCAAAGTGAGATATTTCAAGCCTTTATTTGTTATAATTTTGATGATTATGGATTACAGTTATGAAAACCCCAAATTCAAAATTAGAATATTGTGAAAAGGTTTTCATAACTGTAAGCCATAATCATCAAAATTATAACAAATAAAGGCTTGAAATATCTCACTTTGCATGTAATGAGTCTATATAATATATTAGTTTCACCTTTTAAGTTGAATTACTGAAATAAATGAACTTTTGCACCATATTCAAATTTTTCGAGTTTAACCTGTATATCTTAGGGTTAGCAAAGTCCTGCAAATTTAATTAGATGATGCCTCTTTGCAAATTTAAACATAACATTTCACAAAACATGTAATACAAAATTGAATGTCCTTTAGTGTTTAATTAACTAGGGAGGTATGGGGTTATCAATTAGTTATACATTTTTACCATATTTACTTGGTGTCTTGCCTTAATAATGTGAGAAATTATTAGACAAAAAATTTGAAATTAAAGTAGATTGCTTGTAAAATTCATTAGTGCATTACACATGAACTGTTTGGTATATCAAAAGGCTTTTAGTGCAATTTCTTTAAGATTACCTGACCCAACTTTGGTGAAGTTTGGATGATAGCTATAAACATGCAGAATAATAATAAACAGAAAAGCAACTGATTTTCCTTTAATGTTTGGCTGTATATACAGTACAGACTGGAGTTATGATGCTGAAAATTCAGCTTTGATCAAAGGAATCAATAAACATGAACTTACAACGAGCAATTCATGTGTTACAGTAGTTATTAATCTTTGTTAATATTAGTTAATAAAAATACAGCTGTTCATTGTTTGTTCATGTTAGTTCACAGTGCATTAACTAATGTTAACAAATACAACCTTTGTATTAGTAAATGTTGAAATTAATAACTAAGATTAATAAATGCTGTAGAAGTTTTGTTCATTCTTAGTTCATGTTAACTAAGATAGTTAACTAATGAACCTTATTGTAAACTGTTACCATATATTCAAACAGAAAACAGTTCTTTTAGATTGCAACCCTCATTCAAGAACAAAAACCAACAAAAAACAGTGCACTATTTAATATATATATATATATAATGTCTTACTAGACATCTTGTCTCATTTTGTAACTGATGTAATACCTTTTATATGTCTGCAAAATTTAATAAAAAAACCTTGTGAATAAAAAGCGGTGCACTACTGAAGACTCACCATCTCTACGGCCTCCATGAGCGGGAGACGCACGGCCTGGTTCCCTGATAGGCCGATCACACAGGCGGGGGTGTCCGGTCCCGCCTCCAGAAGGGCCACCACGGCCTCGACACCCATCTTACTGCTCTACACACGAAACACCCACAGCCTCACTTCAACATCACTACTCAAAACTAATGTTAGGGTTTAAAGGTGCACTGTGGGATTTTTAGCGGCATCTAGTGGTGATGTTGTGAATCACACCCAACAGAAGTTACGGTGGCCGACAGGAGATGATGTCGTCGTCCAGTTAAACAAAGAGGTTTCTTTACAAAAATAAATTAAGAAATTAGGTTTACTTAATTATTCAGTAAAACGATATGTTATTGCGGATATTATTGTTACTTGTTCATAGGGCTGTCACTTTACGTTCGAAAATCGATTGCACAATCGATCGGACCATCCAACACAAGTTTCGAAAACGAAAATAGGGAATCTATTTTAACAGCCTTTTTCTTTTTTTACCAAAAATGTGTTTTATGTGGACAGATCAATCCAGTACACAGAACATGTAGGATGTTGGAAAATAACAATTGTTTTCTGTTAACCAAATGCTTTTTAATATTCGCTATTACTTCAATGCAAGTGAACAAGCGCGCCGTTATTTGTTGCGTAGTGACGTGTGTGTTCAACTAAGCCAGATATGAGCAGATTCTGTATTTAATATATCATGAGGATCACGAGTTGAGGATTTGCGCTAAATCCGCGCAGCTTTGTCTTACACGAACTTCCCAGCAAAGTGAGTAAACACAGAAACACGCCAGATCGGCTCATGATTTGACAGCGCTTCCCGGCAAAGCTCATTTTTACCCACATTTGGCGGGTCGAGGGTGTTAATCTCAATCCCTGAATGTTGCGCTCCTGTTTGTCATTGTGCTGAAACTTCACGCCAATAAATCATCAGGAATATTGCGCGTCTCAAGCGCCCTCTTTACGCTCGTCCTAATGCCTGTTAGTTGTCCGTGGATTTGCCAGTATTTGGTGTTGAAAGTGGAAACGTCTTTAGACATGGAAAATTGATTTTACAATCGATTCAATGAACACTTATGCCTCAAAAATCGATTTTTTTTTCACAAAAGTGAAAGCCATAATTGTTCATCATTGTGTCAGTGTTTTATTCGCTGGCTTTAGCAGCTTCTTTGCACGAAGAGCAACATAGTGACGAAACGCATTTGCCCGCTTAGGGCCACCGTAGAAACACGTCGATGTAAGGAGACCCGCGGTGTGTGTAGATAGAAATGGCTCATTCTAAGGTAATAAAAACATAACGGTTCATTATGTAAGGTCTTTATACACCACTGAAGACATAGTTATGTATATGATATTGCATTTCTGTCAACAGATCCTCCTAAATATTACACACTGCACCTTTAATTGAAAGTGTTTATTTACCAGAACTCTGTCGAAGGCTGACGGTGTCCCGCCCCTCTGGACGTGACCCAGAACAGTGACCCGAGTGTCATAACCCAGACGAGACACAACCAGCTGCACGCAAACGCAAATCACATGGTCATTTATACACATCTGATTGGTCAAGAGCTGCTGATACTGATTTTATTGGTCTCTTTTTTCACCACACTTATTTCTATGGAGCCTTATACAAACAATATCGTTTTTAAGGCAGCTTCATAGAAAATAACAGTGTTGCAAAATGTATCAATTTATGAAAAGGACTTAAATTCCAGCTTTAAAATGTCTCTATAGAAGATTTTTTATCAGAAGACTGTGGACGCTTGTTTCCACCACTGAATAAAAAACAAAAGAGGTAATTGAGACTTTTCATCTCACAATTCTGACTAATTCCTTGTAAAAAGTTACTAGTTAAAAGTTACAATTTTCAGTTCATAACTCGAAATACTGACTTTTATTGTGAGATATAAATACTTACATATACTTTTTTTCCTCTTGCAATTGTGAGTTTATTACTGGTAATTCACTTTTTTTCTCAGAATTGTGAGATATAAACTCAAAATTACAAGAAAATACCTTATTTTAACTAACCTTATTTTATTTTTTGTTCCATGGTGGAAACAACTTCATATCACTTCTAGAAAACATATGGCTAACATTTAATAAGTTCCAACTTATGGTAAATTTTATGAGAACACTAAAGCAGGTGTAAATAATATCTATGGAAATTGAATTAGCTAAAAAATGTACTAAAAAATTACTTTAAAGGGAGTTCACCCAAAAAATGAAAATTCTGTCGTCATTTACTCTTTTTTTTCTTATGCTGAACACAAAAGAAGATATTTTGAAGAATGCCGGTATTGATTTCCATAATATTTTTTGTCCATACTATGGAAATCAAACTTTTTGGCAACCCATATACAGGTGAAACTCGAAAAATTTGAATATCGAGCAAAAGTTCAGTAATTCAACTTAAAAGGTGAAACTAATATATTATATAGACTCATTACATGCAAAGTGAGATATTTCAAGCCTTTATTTGTTATAATTTTGATGATTATGGCTTACAGTTATGAAAACCTTTTCACAATATTCTAATTTTGACTTTGGGGTTTTCATAAGCTGTAAGCCATAATCATCACAATTATAACAAATAAAGGCTTGAAATATCTCACTTTGCATGTAATGAGTCTATATAATATATTAGTTTCACCTTTTAAGTTGAATTACTGAACTTTTGCACGATATTCAAATTTTTCGCGTTTCACCTGTATTTTAAAATATCATGTTTTGTGTTCAGCAGAAGAAAGAAATCCATATCCATTTAGACGGTGAGTAAATGATGACAGAGTTTTCACTTTTGGGTGTCCTGTCCCTTTAAGAGCTTTCCTCATGTTGCGAGCTGAAGAGCTTCACTCACGTCTTTGATGTAGTTGGAGGTGATGGCCTCGCCGCTTCTGCTGATGGCTCCTTCAGCGATGATGATAATGTTCAGTCTGGATCCTTTACTGCGGCTCTGAGCAAACACATCCAGCAGTCGAGTGTTAAAATGATATGGAAGTAAAACTGGGCTGTTGTTATCTTAAGGAGTTATTTCTATCTAATGCACTCTATTGGGGAATCACTGACATCAATCAGAATCAAGCATTTCAGAGAGCCATTTAACAAAATACTAAAATAGATGAAAAATCTGGGCCCGTATTCATTAAGAATCTTAATGCAAAGAGACAAAATTCTTAGAAATGTGGGCGTTTACTCTTACAATTAAAGAAAAAATCCTAGTAAAGAAAAAAGTAATTCAGAAAGCATCTTAACCCTTAAAAGAGGTCTTAAGGTCAAAATTGTTAGGAGTACGGATGAAGACTTTTAAGAGGCTTAAGAGTTTCTTTAGCAGAGGAGAAAATGACAGAACGATGAAGAGGGAGAAGAGATGTGATGCAGACAATAGATGACAGTGAGTTAATAAGACGCTATAGATTGACACCCGGCCCGAGTTTTCTTTTAATGATGGCCTAGTGTTCATCCACTAACTGGGCTTACAGTGAACACTGTTCTTCTGTCTTTCTTGTCCATCTTGGTTTTGATTCCATGTTTGCTACATTAAAACCAACATTCAAACCACCACTTAAATAGACATGCCAGCAATCAGTGTAATTGGAAAGAGTGGAGCAATTTTGATCATTCTAAGCCAATCAAATACCTTATAGGAAATTAACAGCATGGTAAATAAATTAAAAAAGGATTTATATACACATATATAATGTGTGTGTGTGTGTGTGTGAGAACGGTCAAATAGGAAAAATTACGCATGTAATTTCAAAGTGAAGGCTTAGAAAAGACCCTATACTTCAAATCACTCTTTTTTTCCTTCTTGGACATCCAACCAATCACAGTCTTCAAAAGATTATGTCACGCATAGCAACGGGGTCAGCCCCGCCTCCTCACTAAGATGAGAGTTGTTGTCTTTTCTTTACTCAGAGTTGCTCTCAGATCGGTCCCGAATCGCTCTTAAGCCAAGACTCCTACGTAAAAGTTTTTAAGCTAAATTAAGAGTTTTCTGAGAGGATTCTTAGAATCTTTATGAATACGGGCCCAGATCTTTACTAAAATTACTAAAACTGAAATAAAACTAATTGAAAGCTATATCATAATATAAAAAATGACAAATTATAAAAGCTCATAAAATGTACAATGCTTAAACTAAAATTAAAGCAAAAACTGATAATATAAAATAAGGTTACACTTTATTTAAAGTTGTCATTGTTACAGTGTAATTATATATATTAAGCAACTATGTACTTACTATTGGGTTAGGGTAGGATTAGGATTTGGTTAGTTGCATGTACTTATGCATAATTTACTGTTATTACTATGTTAAGTACATGTAACATATGTAACAAGAACACTGTAAAATAAAGTGTTACCAAAAATAAAAGTTAATTCAAAATAATCATGAAAATAACACTGCTATTATAACTCTTATAAATCATGCCATTAATAAGTTATAAGAGCAGTGTTATTTTCATGATTATTTTGAATGAACGTACTTAATACAATTAACTTACTTAATGCCATCGTTTGTGCTCCACCAGTGTTTAATGGTCTATAAAGGACCTCACCTCTCCCAGTCGAGCACACATGAGCTCTTCCCAGCCGTCCTCAGGAGGAGCTTCAGGGATGAACAGCCAATCGGCTCCGGACGCCAGAGCTGACACCAGCGCTAGATACCTGCAGGAGAGCAGTGGCACTGATAATAATAATGCTTTTCTAAAACCCTAAAACATCACCTAGGATGGCTTAAGGGAGAGTAAATAATGGAATAATGATCATTTTCGGGTGAATTAACCCTTTAACTCAATCTACTTGCAATCAATACCAAACACTCTGAGAGTTGTCATGACAGGACTAAAATTCAGACATTATTATCTCAACCTCATCCAAACCTGTCAGGAGGAGTAAATCATGGCAGAATTTTCATTTTTGGAAAATTATTATATAAACAGCCGAGCATTGAATTGCAGTAGAAAATCTAAAACTGAAATGAAAATGAATTCTATATTGATATATTATGCACAAAAAAATACTAAAACTTTAACTAAAATTAAAAGGAACATTTTAAAATAGAGGTAAACTGAAAGTATTTATAAAACTTAACTTAACCTTTTTATTTGAGGTTAATTAGAAATGCGGCCTTGGCAACTAACAGAAATACAAGTTTATAGAAATATAATTTGAAGTACCAAAATGACTAAAACTGAAATAAAAATTAAAGCTAAAAAACAACAACTAGTAAAGTTAAAAAAGCAAAATAAACCTAAAACAGAAAATTAGTAGTATTAAAAATGTTAAATAAATACTGAAATATTATATAAACAATACTGAAAATAACTGTTGCCAATAAGTTTTGGGTGGTTGCTATAGCACTGTTAGAATGTTTGGGTGGTTGCCAAGATGTTCTGGGTGGTTGCTAGGGCACTGTTAGAATGTTTGGGTGGTTGCCAAGATGTTCTGGGTGGTTGCTAGGGCACGGCACTGTTAGAATGTTTGGGTGGTTGCCAAGATGTTCTGTGTGGTTGCTAGGGCACTGTTAGAATGTTTGGGTGGTTGCCAAGATGTTCTGTGTGGTTGCTAGGGCACTGTTAGAATGTTTGGGTGGTTGCCAAGATGTTTTGTGTGGTTGCTAGGGCACTGTTAGAATGTTTGGGTGGTTGCCAAGATGTTTTGTATGGTTGATAGGGCACTGTTAGAATGTTTGGGTGGTTGCCAAGATGTTCTGGGTGGTTGCTAGGGCACGGCACTGTTAGAATGTTTGGGTGGTTGCCAAGATGTTCTGTGTGGTTGCTAGGGCACTGTTAGAATGTTTAGGTGGTTGCCAAGATGTTCTGTGTGGTTGCTAGGGCGCTGTTAGAATGTTTGGGTGGTTGCCAAGATGTTTTGTGTGGTTGCTAGGGCACTGTTAGAATGTTTCGGTGGTTGCCAATATGTTTTGTGTGGTTGCTAAGGCACTGTTAGAATGTTTGGGTGGTTGCCAAGATGTGCTGTATGGTTGCTAGGGCACTGTTAGAATGTTTGGGTGGTTGCCAAGATGTTTTGTGTGGTTGCTAGGGCACTGTTAGAATGTTTGGGTGGTTGCCAAGATGTTTTGTGTGGTTGCTAGGGCACTGTTAGAATGTTTGGGTGGTTGCCAAGATGTTCTGGGTGGTTGCTAGGGCACTGTTAGAATGTTTGGGTGGTTACCAAGATGTTCTGTATGGTTGCTAGGGCACTGTTAGAATGTTTGGGTGGTTGCCAAGATGTTTTGTGTGGTTGCTAGGGCACTGTTAGAATATTTGGGTGGTTGCCAAGATGTTCTGGGTTGTTGCTAGGACACTGTTAGAATGTTTGGGTGGTTGCCAAGATGTTTTGTGTGGTTGCTAGGGCACTGTTAGAATGTTTGGGTGGTTGCCAAGATGTTCTGGGTGGTTGCTAGAGCGTACACATAATCTCAAATCTAAACATGTTTGTATTTCCGCATGATCTTCTTGGTGTGTGTGTGTGTGTGTGTGTGACGCAGAGGAAACTCACCCGCAGTGGCGACCCATGACCTCCAGCACAAACGTGCGCTGATGGCTGGAAAAAAGATCGATTACACAGTGAGCACATCAAATGGTGAAAAATTGTCTTACTGTATGTACATCTGCCTACGTGCAACTGTATAATGCTGAAAACAGTGTGTGTGTGTGTGTGTGTGTGTGGAGGGTGAAAGGAGAACAAGAGAGACGAGACGAGACAAGACGAGAATTCCACACATTCAGTGCATTCCTGAACAAACAACAGGAAATCAGTCTCGTCAGTCACAGACAATCTCCCATTAATTATATTTACTCCTCTACATACTGTACGTCTTATAGCCAGTGTCATTTGAGGACCGTTGAGATACAATTATAGTTTTTAATAATATTTTGGATTAGCTTTTATTTTTATATTTTCCATTTTGATTTTAATTTTAGTTAAAGATTTAGTCATTTTGTTGTGTTTTTTGGTCATTTTACTGTTTTTGTTGTTTTGTTTTTAATATGTCTATATAGTTTTTATTGAATTTATTTTAGTTTTAGTTATTTTAGTACATCAAGTTAAAAAAAAAGTAAAATAAAAAATAGAAATATTTTTTACAAATTTTTATTAGTTTATTTTTAATATTTTCGGTTTCGTTTTAATTTTAGTTAAAAAGCTTAGTAAATTAGTTTTTTTTCTGTCATTTTTTTTTTTAAACATTTGTACGTAGTTTTTTTTATTCATTTTTATTTCATTTTTACATTTAGTTGTTTTAGTACATCAAGTTAAAGTTACTTTTTATATTTTATTTTAGTTAATGTTTATTTTAAAATAAAAATTTTTGTTTAAATGTAAGTTTTAGTAATTTTATTTTGCATTTCTGTCATTTTAGTCGTTTTTTCAAAAAACGTGTAGTTTTAATTCATTTTTACTTCAGTTTTAGATTATTTTATTTTATTACATCAAGTTAAACTAAAATTAAAAAGTTTACTTTTTTATATTTTATTTTAGTCAACGTTTATTTTTATATTTTCCATTTTAATTTCAGTTAAAGTTTTAGTAATTTTGTTTTGCATTTTTGTCATTTTAGTAGTTTTTTTAAATGTATGTATATAGTTTTTCTTCATTTTTACTTCAGTTTTAGATTTTTATTTTATTACATCAAGTTAAACTTAATTTAAAAAGTTAACTTTTAATACTTTATTTTAGTTAACGTTTATTTTTATATTTTCCATTTTAATTTCAGTTAAAGTTTTACTAATTTTGTTGTTTTTCTGACATTTTTAGTCGTTTTTATTTTAAATGTGTAAATAGTTTTTATAAATTCTTATTCAGTTTTAGATTTAGTTATTTTATTACATCAATTTAAACGAAATTAAAAAGTTTACTTTTTTATTTTATCTTAGTTAATGTTTATTTTCATATTTTCCATTTTAATTTCAGTTAAAGTTTTAGTAATTTTGTAGTTTTTTTTAAATGTCTATATAGTTTTTATTCATTTTTATTTCAGTTTCACATTGTTATTTTAGTACGTCAAGTTAACCTACGGTCCGTGTACGTTGCGTTCATTCATTTTTCGATTTAATATTGAAAGTAGAAAAATGAGAAAACGGCTCATTTATTCTTTTTTCTTTTTTCCAACAAATTAAAAAAATGAGAATTCGGCTTGATTTTTATATTGTTATGTTCAGGGATAGAAAATAGAAAAATGGCTCGAATATTCGATTTCCACGTGTGGGCGCGCATGAAACGCCCCTTTCGGCTGATTGGTCAACCAAAGATCAACGCTTTCAGTTCTTCCACAGTTTAACAGTTTCCACAGAATAACAGTCCTCTGCTGCTGGACGGATTCTCTGAACAAAAATCGCGCTGGGCAGGGACTAGATAGAAAGGGTTTTCTTCTCTAGGTGCCAAAGAAATACTCGGCTGACTCACTCGAACTCGATTCTTTGAACAAATCGGTTGAGTGAATGATTCAATGTCCCATATACAGCCAATTGGTTCATGAATGAATCAGCGTTTTGAACGAATCGGTTGAATGAATGACTCACTGACTGACTATGATTAAGACAGTTACGTGCTGCCACCTACTGGGGGTCTTACTCTCATAATCTAAATATTGTTTCATTTTGTCATTAATAATTTCATATTTAAAAGGCTATTCAAAATATTACATTTAAAACGTTAATATCATAATAGCCTACTATGTAGGCTAATTGTAATTACTGTGTAAATCCTCTGAGCAGCATTAAACAGTTAATAGTAGCCTATACTGTAGGTCTACATGCCACTTCAGAATTCAGATGCAGCTTAGGTTGATTGATACTAATTTAATTTGATTGGTAACAGCTTATTGTCTTATTATTCTAATTGAATTTGTCGATTAAATTTCCAATTTTTTTTTATAAAAGATGACAAATAGCCTAGGTTATATTTAAAAAAGATTAGAATAATTGCCCTTGCAAAGGTAAAAATGATTATAAGCTATGAAAGCTATAAGCTATGAAAAACAAACAAACAGACAACAACTAAAAAACAAATAGATATTTATTTATAAACTTAATAAAAAAAGTGTACTTTTTAATGCTTTATTTTAGTTAAAGTTGTAGTAATCTTGTTGTTTTTCTGTCATTTTTAGTCGTTTAAAAAAAAAAGTGTAAATAGTTTTCAAAAATTCTTATTCAGTTTTATTCAGAGTTATTTTATTACATCAATTTAAACAAAATTAAAAAGTTTACTTTTTTATATCATGTTATTTTCCATTTTAATTTCAGTTAAAGTTTTAGTGATTTTGTTGTTTTTCTGTCATTTTTAGCAGTTTGTTTTGAAACGTGTGTATATAGTTTTGATTGTTTTATATGAGCTCAGTGGACCTGGTGGCGGTGGTGGTGATGGCGTCGATGATCTCAGTGATGCGGTTGAGGGCCGAGTCGGCGCCGATGGTCATGTCGGTCCCGCAGAAGTCATTATCGATGGACCCCACCAGACCCACGATGTTCAGGTGCCCGTGCTGACGGGCCGTTTCTGCCGTGATCCGACCTGTCAATCAGGAAATATAGTTCACAACGATCCACAGACTTCCTTCTGTGGGGAAATATTAACCAGAACGCTGCAGTTCATCAACATTTTCAACAAGTGTTTCTAAGTTATGCATTTCAGAAATGTACATATACAAAATCACAGTTAGCGGTTATTTTATCCATTCAGCTTCTGTCTAATTGTGACTATACATTTTCATGCCAGTTTTTATTTTAGTTTTATTAATATTTTGAATTACTTTTATATTTTTAGTTTTCTTGTAAACTTCAGTTGCATTTGTAGTAATTTCATACTATGTGCTTTTGTCATTTTATTAGTTTTTTTGTTTTTAATATTGGTATTTAGGTTTAATTTACTTCAATTTAATTCAGTTTTAGTTTTTATTTATTTTCAGTTAATAATCTGAGTCTTCAATTTAGCCTTATTTCAGTTTATTGCAAAGGCAACATTCCAACAATTTTAATTTAAGTTTTTCAACCAATATTTATTTTTTATTCCAGCTTTATTTCAATTAACAGAAATTTGTTTAAAGTCCCCTTGTGGTGAATATCCAGTGTTTAATGTTGTTTATACGTATGTGTATGTGGTGTTTTTAATACGCTTTAAGACACACCGTGTGTAAGTTCATAAGTCGACAGCATTGCTGAGTATTTTCTGCTTAAAACTGCAGTGAACCAAAGACAGTCTCAAAAACACGGTTTGAAATCGCTGGTGTTTCTGACGTCACAAACGACTTTGTAACCAATCAGATCAACGTGTGATCGTCAACCAGTGGATCTCTGAGCTGAGTGAGTGAGCGGAGGCGGGGCTCATTTGCGTATTCATAATCATAGAACCGCGTATACTAAATGAGGCAAGGGTGTCGAGTTACATTCAAGATATTTTAAGGCATGAAGACATTTTTTCAAGGAAAAAATTTTGAAATAAGTAACTTTGGTGATCAAAGATGAGTTTAAGGGATAGTTTTAGGTTTAATATTATTTATCTTCTTTACGTGGCATCAAGGTTATTATTGTTAAATAATTCATTGTTAATTAATTCATCGTTCATTGTTAAATAATAACCTTGATGCCACGTAAAGAAGATAAATAATATTATTATTAATATTAAAATAAGGAACAACTTTTTGCAAGTAACTTGTAGCAGAGCGAACTAGCTGACTGCAGCTGAACTTTACATTATGAGTAGTTTGTATCTTGGGAAACGACAATTTCAAAATGGTTTCCTGAACACTGAGGAGTCAATGACTTGCAGTGACACTTAAAGATTTGCGTTCATAAAGATTTATGATTCTTATCCTGAGGAGACTTTACTGCCCGACTGATCATTCATGAGCTTGAGTCCGCTTTCATGACCTTACAATACGTTTATTTAGGGAGATGCATATGAACATATTTGGTTGATACCAATAATTATTTTTATTTGAAAGCCAATAACCAATATATTGGCCGATAACTCTAAACCCTAAAATCTAAATAAAAAGGTTTTTATATAATCTGTATGAGCCTGATTTCAAAAACAAAAGTCTCACCATTAAAAGCCATGTCCCAAACACACAATTATAATGTTCTCATTATAATGTTATGTAGCCTTTATGACAGACTCGCGCTGAAAATGTTACACTTAAACATATTTTCCTTTTTGAAGTGATTCCAATCATATTTCAAGCAATTCAAAACCATCATGTTGAACAGTGTGCATCTGAAGTGTCTCAGCTGAAGGAAATAATACATCATTTATCAGCTTTAATAAATCAGCCAAATGTTCTTATCGGGCCGATATAACGATAGTAAAACATATGTTGGCCGATATACAAAAAATTTAGATATCGTGCAAAAGTTCAGTAATTCAACTTAAAAGGTGAAACTAATATATTACAATAAAGTAATATTTTTCCATAAAGCTTGTGGTATGATGTACCCTCTGTCCTCCATAAAATTTAGCTAAACCTCTTTAAATAAATTAACTAGAGGTTCGCTACAATATTATATAGACTCATTACATGCAAAGTGAGATATTTCAAGCCTTTATTTGTTATAATTGTGATGATTATGGCTTACAGCTTATGAAAACCCCAAATTCAAAATTAGAATATTGTGAAAAGGTTTTCATATCTGTAAGCCATAATCATCACAATTATAACAAATAAAGGCTTGAAATATCTCACTTTGCATGTAATGAGTCTATATAATATATTAGTTTCACCTTTTAAGTTGAATTACTGAAATAAATGAACTTTTGCACCATATTCAGATTTTTTGAGTTTCCCCTGTATAATGCATCCCTATTTTTGGGGGTATAAAACTCTAAAAATTAAATTGAGTCGTTATTTTTGCCGTTCTGTTAGTGGCGACGCACCTTTAAAATAGCATATAATGGTATAAAGTTTGAAGTAAAAAGCAAAGCTGTGTTTTCCACATGCTGGTGTGTGGTTTGGTACCTTTCTCCACCAGCTCCTGCAGGAGTGCGCTCCACTCCGAGCGGAAGACGTGTGCTCCGGTCAGGCTGCCGTCTCCGCCACACACACACAGGTTACAGATGCCACGCTTCACCAGGTTAAAGGCCGCCGCTAAGCGTCCCTCGCGCGTGGTGAAGGCCTTACAGCGGGCGCTGCCGATCACCGTCCCTCCCTGTGGAGGACAACACTGAGGTTACGCCTGCACATCAGACGTCTTTAATCATAGTTATTATTTGCAATGCTTCAGCAGAGGCATAAATGCACGTCAGCGCTGCGCCAGAACAGTCGCATGCATCACAGCTTTAAAGGAGACGTGAGACACAGCCGTCAGCGCAGACGGGGTTTATCGAGCTCATGGACACACACACACACACACACACACACACACAAACTCACTGAATGCACTCAGGAGTTAAAACTGTTCACCCAGAGAATGAAAATAATGTCTTTATTTACTAATTCCTGCATGTCATTCCAAAGCTAAATGCTGTTATTAAACACATTTTTGTCTACATTAGGGGTGTAATAATATATCATGTCACAATATATCGCAAAAATGCAACAATATGTATCGTGGATAGTGAATATCTGTATTGTGTATAGTTCATCCAAAATGAAAATTACTGTGAGAATTTTTTTCCAGAGTTTTAGTGTCAGTACTACATTAAACTATATAATGTTGATTATACTGTATAATAATGCAATGGAGGAATATTTGTGTGTCCTGATAATGCCAGATGTCTGATGTTGCCAGTAAAAAGTGTCCGACATTATTTTAAATATATCTAGTCAGTGACAGCACAAGCATATTCGTCTAAAATAACTCTGTTTTCAGCTTCAGAATCATGAATATTGTTATTCTGGTGTCTCTATTGTCCTGTGCTTTGGGTTTCCAGCACCAAGTCCAAGCCTGTTCATTTACACACACAATGTAATACCAAATTTAGCATTTTAATCAACAGTACATTTTTTGTTAACCTTTCATCATATGTCTTGGAGTATCGCAATAACATGGTATCGTGAGCTCAGTATCGTGATATGTATCGAATCGTGACATGAGGGATCGTTACACCCCTAGTCTACATGCATGCGTGCAGCAAGTTTTCATAAAACACCACTAAAGTACCCGAACAGGAGCTCATGTGACTCATGCACTATATTACAAGTTATTGATAATCTCACAACAAACATGATGCTCAATGCCTCTTCAGCAACTCTGACATCAACAAACGCATCAACAAACGTGACTGCAAATTAAATTTGTGAAGATTCACTGACACAATAACAGCATAAGGGTTTGAAATCACATGAGGGGGAATAAATGATGACCGAATCGTCCCTTTAACGCTCTCCATAAACACTTTCCAACTAGATTATGTTGAAAATAAGAATAATGGATGCACTTGATCACAGAATCGTAGAAATCTTGAGTAGGTATTCATATAATCTTCAACTCACTGCATACAGGACATTTCATACGACTGCACTTCCAAAACCATCTATAGATGTTAAAGGGTTAGTTCACCCAAAAATGAAAATGATGTCATTAATGACTCGCCCTCGTGTCGTCCCAAGCCCGTAAGACCTCCGTTCATCTTCGGGACACAGTTTAAGATATTTTAGATTTAGTCCGAGAGCTTTCTGTCCCTCCATTGGAAATGTATGTACGGTATACTGTCCTTGTCCAGAAAGGAAATAAAGACATCATCAAAGTAGTCCATGTGACATCAGTGGGTTAGTTAGAGTGTGTTGAAGCATCGAAAATACATTTTGGTCCAAAAATAACAAAAACTACGACTTTATCCAGCATTGTATTGTCTTCCGGTTCTGTTGTGGATCTGCGTTCAGTGACGCCGCTGACGTAAGACGCTGCTGACGTGTGTCTGGTGCGTCCGTGTATTCGGGTTCAAATAAATAAGTCTTCCTCTGTGTGGAAATCCTTAGACATGTTTGTGAAGATTGTTTAGTTTCCAGCGTGCGTCTCCCTCAGACTGTAACCGAAGCTCGGACGCACCAGACACACGTCAGCAGCGTCTTACGTCAGCGGCGTCACTGAACGCGGATCCACAACAGAACCGGAAGACAATACAATGCTGGATAAAGTCGTAGTTTTTGTTATTTTTGGACCAAAATGTATTTTCGATGCTTCAACACACTCTAACTAACCCACTGATGTCACATGGACTACTTTGATGATGTCTTTATCTCCTTTCTGGACAAGGACAGTATACCGTACATACATTTCCAATGGAGGGACAGAAAGCTCTCGGACTAAATCTAAAATATCTTAAACTGTGTTCTGAAGATGAACGGAGGTCTGACGGGCTTGGAGCGACATGAGGGAGAGGCATTAATGACATCATGTTCATTTTTGGGTGAACTATCCCTTTAATACTGTCTGTGTTATTCTGATCTCTTTATGTTACCAGGCTGAGTGAAAGCACATGCAGCAGGACAGCTTACCAGTTACCAGCCTAACCGAAGAACACAACACAGAAGAGAGAGAGAGAAGAGAGAAGAAACTCAACAAGAGGAGCGTTCAGACAGATCCGACTGAATAAAACCTGTATTCAAGTCAAGTCATCCTCATTTATATAGCGCTTTTAACAATGTAGATTGTCTCAAAGCAGTGTAGTGGCAATTTTAATGATATTCATTGATCTTTAGTTAAATATAGATGATTCAAAGAATGTCACATGTGTGTCTCTCACTTGTAGTGGGAAAGGATTCTGTTTATGTACCTGGGGAGGCAGAAGAGGGAGACACTCCAGAGAACAGACGAACAAGGACCTCTGACCTAGATGTCAGAAGGCCATTTGGTGCAGGGGAGCTTAGTGGGCCAACTAGTGACGTCTATGGAAAACTACTGGGAGGAAGGCTCTGGGGGGAAGAAGGCCTTGAAACTAAGATAAAAGCTAGTTCAGTCTGTCTGGGGGTGTGTCACTCTTCTGCACAGGGTAACAACTGTGTATTAGACTGCTCCTATTCTTGCAAGAATAAATACTTCTATTTTATATAATTTGACTCTGAGTGTCTCTTACGCAGTGATGTTTGTTTGAGAATTTTTGCCACAACAGTTTTGGTGTCAGAAGTGATATTCCTTGAACGTGCCTCCTGGACCTGAGATCGGACGGTGTTTGGCCACCTGGACTAAGTAAGTTCCAGCTCTACCTCGTAAACTTGAGAGAGAGGGGCCGACCGATGTCAGGGCCGGGAGAATCGACCACTGGAATCTAAAGAACCCGCAAGTGGCATGAAACAACGTCTCTGGTAAGGGTCATTTAAATTCGGTTTAATTGGGGGAAGAGTGAAATTGAACCATATTGGCTGAGGGCTGTTTCTGTGGTACGTAATCTGAGATTAATTGAGATCTATATATAGATCAAGAAGTTTCAAACAGATACGAGAGAAAATTATCTGAGATTAACTGAGATTTGTAGCGGATCAAGAGGTTTCAAACAGATAGGTAACCTGAAAATCAGTTGTTCCACCACGGAGCAAATTGTTTTTTAGGTGCTGAGGCTAATTAGGGGGAGCCAGAAAAGATTTTTTTTTGGTAAACCTTAATTAGGAGGGCACTAACAAGTGCAACCCGACCGATTTGGGTTAAAAGAAAAATCGGGTCTGTGTGGGGACGCCTGACAGATCAAGAGAACGCGAGAACAGAAAAGCAGCCAGTATGGGGAAGTCTCAGAGCGAAATTATGAAATTTGGTACACCGGTGTTTTGTCAAATGAGGTATTGAGCGCCACAACATTAAAGATGGTGCGGGAATCAGTTGAACAGAGCAGTGAGAAACAAAAGTTGTGTCTGCGTTCAACATGTGTGTAAAAAATGTGAACAGATAATGGATTGTTGGCTTGAAGATAAAATGTCGAACTGCCAGGAGAAATAATGTTTTTTTTACTTCTTCATCCAGTAAATGGATGCATGACATTAGATGTCTATAGAACTTAAATTTATATGACAAGGATTGTAGCAAGAAGCAATAAGGCTGTCTGTGTGAAATAGAGGGAACTGTAAGTGAGACTTGGTGGAAGAGGGAAGTAAAAAAAACAAAAAGGTTGGTGTGTGAGATATGTGTGTGTGGGGATTGTTCAAACAATCATGTACTGGTTAGATAATGAAGGAACTGGCATGTTTGAGAAAAGAAAGGAGAGGATAATGAGGGAACTGGCATGTAGGGAAAAGAAAGGAGAAATATAGTAGAAAACTATATGTGATGAAAATAGACATGGTCTGACAGAATTTATGGAAGTCAAATTAACTGTTTAAATGTTGAAATGAAAAGTCAGTTTTAGAATAAAATAAGGCATTGTATGATTGACAGGGATTAACATGATATGAAGAATGTTTTAAGCAGAATGGGGAACAATTCTAGATTTTGATAAAATAATGATTGAAATGATGATATATCTGCTTTATTTTATTAAAGTTTAAGAAAATAAGGGTATTGAAGCAAGTAGCTATAATGGTTGTCTGTGTAATTTACGGACTGAGTAATATAATCTGTTTTGGAGAAACAGTAGAGATAAGACTGAGACAATAATGATAATATTAAGTTGAATCTGCAGACTAACCATGTGATGGAAGGGAAAAGGCTTCAAACCAGTTGTAATGAAAATAATGATGTACAAATTGTTACACTTTATGAAGAGTAACGGAACAGTCCGGGAAAATAAATAAATAAATAGTGAGACAGAAGAGAGCAAATGCTGTAAACAGCTCTGCTCAGAAGATCTCACTTTGAAGAGATTTGCAGATGATGTTTTGTAAAAGATAAGCTGGGAGAAATGTGTAAAGACAGAAAACAAATTCGAATATTTTGAGCATTTTCTATGCTGCTCATGAAATTATGTTCCGCCAATAAAATGATGAAGATTATGATTTGGCTATTGTGATTAAATCCGCGAATGGTGGACTGTAAAGGAATACAGGGGACTGATTATCAGTGGCTCTGTTTACATTCCTGAATGGGACACACACTGCTTCAAGAGTGTGCAGTAAGTTGGAGCCGTTTGCAAGCTCACAGTGATCAAACTATAGTCAAGGACAGGTGTCTGATGCTGAAGTTGAGGCTGAAACAAATTCACTAGATGACAGAGAGTGTTTTAATGGTGGTCATCAGGACAATTTAATAGGTAACTAAATGACCACCAAGAAGATGTTTGAAAATGTGATAGTGACACATTTCTGATAATAATGTGGGGTTTGAAAGTAGATCAGTGTTTAAATGACGACAGTAACATTTTTCGTCTGAGAAATAAGAGATAAAAACAAGGTCAAAAGATTGAAGTCTTAAAGTGAATCCTATAAGAAAGAAAAGATCTATAAAAGTGAATTGATGAATACAGGTTGATGTAAAATTAATGACTCCAACAAATGTGAGTTGCAAAATATATCAAAGTAACTAACAGGATGATTGTGTTTAATTAAACATTTTAGAAAGGGTTTAGATTAAGGAGAGAGACTAATCTCACGAATGATTTATAATAATTGCAAAAGATGTATCAAGCAGAGAGTGATGGCCTTGTCAAAGTTAACGTAATTAAGAACTTGACACTAAAATCAAGATTGAGAAATGTGAAACATTATTTAGAACTAAAATAATTATTTAAGATCAAGTAAGCAGAAGCAATACTGGATTAACAGTTGCTGAATGCTGATTAAACAAACAGCTTGAAAAGTTGACCATGAAAGAACTAGAAGCTGATGTTTTGCTTTCAAAGATAAGTTTATTATTGGCTGTAATGAAACAGTTTGCTTATCTGGATCTGATGTGTACTGTGGCTGAAACTGCCAGTGCAACAGAGACTCAATCTGAGTGGAAATTTGTAATGTCTAAATAAAGACAACTATAAAAATTATGTTTATTTGGAAACACATGTAATTTCTGGCAAATATGCCTTAAGCTGGGATAGAGCTATAGGAGGGTAGATAAAAGTTTGATGTTAGAAGTTTATGAGAGTGCAGTGTGCCAGTCCTGAATGCCTCAGAGTCTCTCTCATTCAATGTCAGCTCAGAGCTGTTATCTGTGATAAGCTATTTGTAGTAAAGCACAGTTTCAGTTGAAGAATCATAGACACATAGATGTTTAAAGAAACAATTGCCATAAAGGGCAATTTGTAATTGTAAATGTAAAACTGAATGACTTTAAAGAAGTCTTTAAAATAATAATGCAGAACTTGAAGACATTTTATTTTATTTTAGGACCAGTAACTTCTTTGTCTCATTTAGTCTCCACCATTCAGGACCGATGGCTCCGTCTACAGGTAAAGTTCACTGAACGTACGGATGATCCAAATTCGCTGAGTATAGTCTAAGCAGCTAGGGTTTCTGCTTTTAAGATAAAATAATGGATTTAAGTGATTAAATACTGTTGTTATTGACCTGTCTCCCTGTGTGAACACTATTAGGCAATGGGAATGGCTCTGGTGACTCTTGAACGTGCCTTTCCTAAGCTCCAGAGAACAACAGATTTTGTTGAAGAAAACGGTCAAAGATTCTGTGATGGGAAAAAAGCGGTCACCAGTGGGCACGAGTGACCACCTCGATGACGGGTAAGACCTTCTTTGGCCAGACAGGGGGCAACCCAAGCCAGAGGGCTCACGTAAAGTCACTGGGCATCTCCTGAATGGGGGTGTTTTATGTGAGACAGGTATGAGAGTTGAGCAGGAGCTGTGAGGCCAGCAGCGTCCTTATACCGTTAGGGGGAGATGAAGCTATGACGAGTCACGCCAGTCTTCCCCATGATGCAAAGCTCCTCTATACCACTCACCAGAAGAAACCGCATTAGTTGTATGGCTTGTTTTTCATTGTGACAAGTGTCTGCAACTATACCAGGGGGACAAACACCCTGAGAAGAAAATTATAGACAAAGAGCTAATGGCAATGGGCTTTCAAGAGCCAGCTGAGACCGTGGGGGGATTGCCATTATTAATTGTTGTGGAGACAGTAATAAAACTTTTTGATGTCGGTTGCCTTATGGGCAAGGAAAATGTATAGAAGTTGATTTAGAACTAGTCTATAACATAGTTCTAACTCCTGAAGGTCGTTAGACATGGTGGTGACTAAAGATAAAGACAGCTTTTGTAGATTTAAGTCTGGATAACAAAGGTGGATGGTCAAAGGTTATTGTAATGAATTTAATATTACATTTTGTCTAAGAAATGGATTTATAGTGAGAGAGACTGCTTGAGCGGAGGTCGTGCCACTTCCTTTCTTTTGGAGGAATGGTAACTGTGTCTGTCTTTCTGTTATCGGCCTGCTAGAGCAAGCTGAAGAAAAATAATGATAATGAATCCAAAACAACCCAGCTGACTTGTCTAAAAATCTAATGAATAATGAACAAGACATGCTTTGAAAGTGGTTAAGAGACCATGTAAAATTAGGGAAAAGCTACAGAAAATATGTGAAGTTTAAAATCTTATTTAAAATTCAAATCCTTTTAACGATGATATAAGGAAAGGGCAAACATTGAGAATGAGCAGTTAACATATGTGTGTCTAGTATGAGTGTGTGTGTGATGGTGACAGCACTTTATGTTGTACGTATTAGTTTGGGGTACTAATATTAGAACAGTATTGAAATTAGAACAGAACAGTTTTATCATTACAGATGGGTTAAGGCAAATGACAAATTTTAAAGAAGCCGATAATTCTGAGTGGAACGGTTGAAAAGACAATACAGAACATGGGACGAGCTTTAAGTTGATTGGACATCAAGCTCTGTCTGGTAGTAATACTTTTGTCATGCAGGATGTCGATTTGAATTATGTTCTGGATCAGTTTAAGTATTTGTGTAAATTGGAATTGTGTAGTTGTAGATCACCATCTGGCATGGGCTGAGATAAATGAAAATGTTGTAGATTTGATGGCAACAACAAAATGACATATTGGCTAAGTCAATTTCGAAGTATCAAGAGAGCCCTTAACATTTATGATAATTGTGAACAAAGGGGGAAAAATGATTGACTGACATTGACCAAGTCTGCACAGCACGACCTGACCTGAAAATTGATGACTTTAGAAATGTTTGTAGATGACTGACTTGAGAGACCAAACAACAGGCCTGAAAAGCAAGATTCGCTGTGAGACTCAGGGACGTTGCCCGTCAAATACTTCGATAAGAAGATGAGATTGGGCTTTAAGTGAAGAATGTAATATTTTTTTGTTTCAGAGGCAGAGAAGGATGTCTGGGCAAAATTTGGCTGAAGGACGCCGTTTGGGTTGGTGTTGATGGCAAATCAAATTAGTTTAAATTGATGCTCGAGTTGTGTCGTGCATCAAGAGGGAGATGGTATAACAATTGCCAAATATGGTTTACTTATATGGTTTACTTGGGTCCCAAACAAAATTTGCTGTCTGTACATGTATTTGCAGGACTGTTTCAACAGGAAACGCTAGGGCAGATGCAGCAGCGAAGGCCGTGGCAGCACAGCAGACAAAAGAAACTACGTATTTTACTATCTGAAAATAACCTCGACATTTGTTTTTCTTTACAGAGCATGCAGACTTTTGGATACAGGGGAGAATGTCCCCTATAAAATGATGGCTATGGATGAATTTGACTAACTATCCTGGCCTGGGTTATTATTGTAGCAGAAAGGTGCCACACCTGCGCAGCGCAAACTTAAATTTTCCTTTTACAGAATGTCAGGATGGGTTGCAGAAAACAGAACTGATTCTGTTCCAAATGTATAAATATTGTTTTTCAGGGGAAAAGGATCCTGAGTGCTATTAAGTGAGCGAGAAATTATCCGGTGATAATGTTTCAGGTTGATTCCACAGGTCACACCAAAAGGGGACGAGCGGCTAGACAAGCGGTCACTAACAAAATACTTAAGGTCTCCATTCACAGGTGAAAGCAGGCAAGAAATGGTTCACTCCAGTGGGGGTGCGGTCGTGATTTAAGGGAAACCCTTATAAGGATCAGACACCTGGGTCCAAGCCTCTCACCTTAGACAACACCAACAGGCCACAACCATCCCATAGTCCATGGGGCGAACGAGATTATCAACACGCCTGGAGGAGGAACCAACTGCCAACTGATGGTTTAAGTTTAACAGAAGAATGGGGTTTTGTGATTATTTTGAGGATTTGATTTGATTAAATCAAAATAGGGCTTAGTATTGATATACAGTAGATCAAAAGATTTGATTGGTTACTTATTCATTAGGAAATATTTAAGGAAAATGTTTTTGGGAAGAGATCTATTAATTAATGTAAATTATAGGGATAATTGTTGAAGCTTATTAAGTAGAACCACAGCATGTTTGAATTAAAAGTATTGATTTGATTGTAAATGTAGAAAATATATTGATTGTGTCCGTAATGGAAATATTAGAGTTAATATTGAACAACTGCATTGGTTAGAGGAATGGGAAAAATTATAAGACTTCTCTGGTTAGATTTTGTTAAATATGGCATTAAATAGAGCTTACTAAATTGAATTAGAAGTGAACAATATGGTTAGGAAAACCGAGGTGAAATATGGAGATGGGCGTAGATTAATGGAAAAGGCTTAATGATAGGAGTTAGGTGGGTGGGAGAGGTGTTATTCTAATAATTTTGTTATTCATGGGTGAATATGATTACAGACAGGTGAAACATGCTGTCTGTTCAATTGGTGAAAATGACAGTCTATCCCAAGGATGAACAAAATTATGTGACGATACAGGTAGTGGGAGCTACAGTGAGATATGTGTTAAATGTATGTTCTGTTTGTTTTTCTTCTATTTGTTTATTTTCTGAGAAAGATTAAGGGCAAAAGATTTAAAGAGGGTTAAAAGCAGCAGTCATCCGTGTTACGAGATGGCGTACAAAGATAGGGTATGAAACTGAGTGATTTTTATTATACTTTATATTTTTTTTTGTTTCCTTACTATGTTTACTTGCTTGCTAAAATATTACGGGGACTTTCCCCCACAAAAACAGCCTTATGCTTCTTCATTCTAAACTTTTCTTCACAGGTTCAAGGAGAGTGATCATTTATGCAAAAAATCAGAGATGAAAAGTATAAGTGTGATGATATGACTTAAAATTTGTCTTATTGTTTATTATTGTGATTATGGGTAATCAGAATGATAAAAAGTGAGGAGTTGTAGTGGCAATTTTAATGATATTCATTGATCTTTAGTTAAATATAGATGATTCAAAGAATGTCACATGTGTGTCTCTCACTTGTAGTGAGAGAGGATTCTGTTTATGTACCTGGGGAGGCAGAAGAGGGAGACACTCCAGAGAACAGACGAACAAGGACCTCTGACCTAGATGTCAGAAGGCCATTTGGTGCAGGGGAGCTTAGTGGGCCAACTAGTGACGTCTATGGAAAACTACTGGGAGGAAGGCTCTGGGGGGAAGAAGGCCTTGAAACTAAGATAAAAGCTAGTTCAGTCTGTCTGGGGGTGTGTCACTCTTCTGCACAGGGTAACAACTGTGTATTAGACTGCTCCTATTCTTGCAAGAATAAATACTTCTATTTTATATAATTTGACTCTGAGTGTCTCTTACGCAGTGATGTTTGTTTGAGAATTTTTGCCACAACAGCAGCTTTACAGAGATAAACATATCATTTAAGGTAGCAGAGATTGGTTTGGCTTTATAGCGGTTCCTGAATAATGTTATTTCCAGCTAAAGTTAGTTTTGATTGATTCACTTCCGCACTGTGACTGTTCACTACAGCAGGTAAACATCGCTTTCAGTCATTCAAATAGAGCTGAAATAAAATATAAAGACTAATGACCAACTTAAATATTGGAAATTATGCCTTAACTTAAATAAGTCTAAGTTACTAAAATTACCTAAACTAAAGCCGAAATAAAAAATAAAGCATAAATAACAACAATACAAAAACTGATAGAATTGACAAAAGAACATAACAAAATTACAACAAAATTTTATATAAGAACAGAAAATATATAACCTCATTCAAAATATGAATAAATAATATAACCAATACACATTACCATTCAAAAGTTGGGGGTCGGTGGAAATTTTTTTATGTTTTTGAAAGAAGCCTCTTCTGCTCACCAAGGGTGCATTTATTGACCAAAAATACAGTAACAATTTTGAAATATTATTACAATTTAAAATAGCTGTTTTCTATGTGAATATATAGTCAAACGTAATTTATTCCTGTCATGTAAAGCTGAATTTTCAGCATCATTACTCCAGTCTTCAGTGTCACATGATCCTTCACAAATCATTGCATCTTTGCTGAAAGTATTAAAAATAAATGATTCAAATCTTAGCCCAGACTTTTGAACGGTAGTGTACTCATGAAAGACGAGCTTATAATAACTATTTGAATGTCTTTCTGCAGCTGTTTTTCAGCTACAAATGTTCTCAGCAAATACAGGTGAAACTCGAAAAATAAGAATATGGTGCAAAAGTTCATTTATTTCAGTAATTCAACTTAAAAGATGAAACTAATATATGATATAGACTCATTACATGCAAAGCAGGGGCGTAGCCAGAATTTTATTTTTGGGGGGGGGGGTCCCGTCTTTAAATGAGGGGGCAACATATATATATATAGCCAGAATTTTATATAGCCTATACATGCCTATTCTGGTGATGCGGTGGCGACTCTAATGTAAGGAGGCGCTGCCAATAAAGCACCTAAAAGCTGTCACAAAGAACCGGCAAAAGTAATGATTTTGTTATATGATCCTTATTGTTATATTTGATTTTGAATATGTAAAATATAGCAATGAGGTATTTTAATTGTTTATTAATAAACAAGTGTTTTCTTTGTCGGCTAAGATGAAGTTGACGATGCAGACTCGCGATCTTCAGTATGTGAACGCGCCAGAGAGAACTAGAGAAATGCACATTTCATAAGGATTGCATAAGCAGAGAGCAGTCTGTGGTCTGTTTTCTTTCGTTTTGAATTGTTCTGTTTAAAAGTAGACATGTGAGGCAAGTAGACTATCTTATATGCCGAGTTTCTGTTCATTTATGAGACCCGCTCCGGTTCACGCGCCGGCGCCTCCGTTTCTTATAGCCTACACCGTCTGCTATTTACTTCTTATTTATTAAATCCAGGCAATTGGTTGATGAAACATTGATTAAAATTAAGATACAATTAATACAAAACGAAATTCAGGTTAAAGAAATGTTTTGTGCTTTCTGTTTGATGTGTCTGTGGAAGTTTTAAAGCATCTTTTAGTGCCGCTTTCAGAGCTTTTTTTTGTTTTCCACAAAAACACGTCCATAACATAGTTTTTTCCTTCATGCGAACACGAAAAATAAAATAAAATAAAACAAATATGTTATGTACTGTGGAGACTGAGAGGAAACCCTTCTTCATCCGGTGGGTATTACTTTGGTTTGCGCAGTGTAATTCACAATCACTAAAAAAATATTTTGCCTCCTAAATAATTTTTTTTTTAAGCAATCAGAAATCTGAGGGGGCCGGACAGGGGGCTCGGCCCACCCAGGCCCCCTCGTGGCTACGCCACTGATGCAAAGTGAGATATTTCAAGCCTTTATTTGTTATAATTTTGATCATTATGGATTACAGCTTATGAAAACCTTTTCACAATATTCTAATTTTGAATTTGGGGTTTTCATAACTGTAATCCATAATCATCAAAATTATAACAAATAAAGGCTTGAAATATCTCACTTTGCATGTAATGAGTCTATATAATATATTAGTTTCACCTTTTAAGTTGAATTACTGAAATAAATGAACTTTTGCACCATATTCTAATTTTTCGAGTTTCACCTGTACTTCTGACTGGATGTAACCGGATCTGAGTGTGTCTGATGCTCTTACCAGCTGAATGATATTGGTGACGCTTTGCCAGTTGGCCAGTTTAATATTGTCTCCTCCGTCCACCAGTCCTTGATACCCCTGAAATCAAAGTCAATCATCACATTAATCCTCATATATCATAATTTCACGTGTTTCATCATCCATACACCAGCACAGACTCGTGAAAGCATGATGTTGGCAGTACCTCATACACCAGATACACCTTGGCGCCCACATAGATGCCCATCCGGGTCACGGCACGAATCGCTGCGTTCATCCCTGACAGAGAGCAATTCAGTCCAAGCCTTTAATCCTCATATTCAGAAGTTTCATTACATGGAAATGATCACCTCCCATCATGCCAACAATAATCAATAATAGTGAGTAATCAGTCGCTGGATTTTAATACAGTGTATTTTCACGACACGATTCCCAAAAACCTGTCCATTCAAATATTATTTAATAATATTCAATATAATTATATAATACTACTAGTTTGTATTAATTAATTAAACTGTTTTAAAAAAAAAAACATTTTATTTATTTAATCCCCGAGGTTCCCCGTGAGTCCTGGAGCTCCTCCGGTTTATCCAAGACGTCCAATAGATTACTTAGGCTTTGAAGAATATTTTTGAAAAATATGATACACCGGTGTTTTGCCAGATGAGAAGTTTATCTATGTATCATCTTTTTAGAATTAGACTTAAACTTTATTGTCATTCACAATATACAGTTGGGCGAAATTTCGTTGCAAGGCTCCGAAAATATAAATAAAAAAGACAGTATAAATATAAGTATGAGCAATATAAAATACATGTAATATAAAATGTAACAATTATGAGACAATTATGACTAGTGCAAATATCTGTAGCAGCAGGATGTATTGCAGTAAAAAACAGATAAATGGACAATATAACATTAAAATTACTTAGTGCAAATAGGGTTCACAGTGACCATGTAAGTTTTTAACTTACATTTAAAAAAATTGGTTTTAGTTAATTATAATAACCCTGTCTGGCATATAGTATATCAGCATAATCATCATATCAATAACAGTAGCCTATAGAGCAAAAGGGGGTAAAATGTGCTTCATTTATATGGAAATAAAGCCACAATATAAAAACAAAAATCTTAAAAATAAGCTACATTTTCTATGTGAAATCGACTGTCCTTAACCGGTTCAGTCAGTGAGATTCACTGTTCAACTGGCAGACCCAATACTTACTATACAGCTGCACAGATGTAGCTTTTGTTACAGTGTAATTATATATGTAAGTAATGAGTAATATTAAGCAACTATGTACTTACTATAGGGTTAGGGTAGGATTAGGGTTTGGTTGCATGTAATTATGCATAATTTACTGTTATTACTCTGTACATGTAACATGCAATAAGAACACTGTAAAATGAAGCGTTACCAAAAATAAAAGTGAATTCAAAATAATCATGAAAATAACACTGCTCTTATTACTAATTAATGGCATGATTCACATGTACTTACTATAGGATTTGGTTGAGGGTTAGTTGCATGTAATAATGCTTCTGTATTACTATGGTAAAAAGATGTAACATACGGTGTGTAATAAGGATAGTTAGCATGATTTACATAGATCTTCAAGAATTATTACGTTACAGCCTGAACATTCAATGCACGTTAAACTAAAAAAAAAAAACAGCTGATAGAAAGTGTACATCTGACCAGGTGACAGTGCAGGTCATTTTCTAGTTTTATCCTTTTGCTTTTCGCGGTCATGACATGAACAAACACGCTGCCTATCTAACTCAGACAGTGTTTACTCGCTCACTAGTGTAAATGCGTGAAGTGTGTGTGTGTGTGTGTGTGTGTGTGTGTGTGTGTGTGTGTGTGTAAAAGCGTGAAGTGTGTGTCTGTGGCCCTGCGTCGCGCGTTCACCTTGCGCGTCTCCTCCGCTGGTCAGTGCGGCGATCGCTCGCCCCGCGCCGGTCATCCGCAGCTTCTCCAGCCCCGCTGAACTCATTCTGCTCGCGTCGCGTCGATGTTTTCTGCGGAATAATAACAGTATACGGTTACCGTGCAACTGTGAAGCAATCGTCCGGAGAAGTTCGTTTCCAGCGCGTCGCGTCGGGTCTCCTGCGCAGATTGACCTTCCGGGAAACAGACGCAGCCAAGGACGCCCTGACGCGCGCTGACGTCTCTCTACACAAGTTGCACAGTGGGTTTGGCACAATGCGAATGCGACGCGTCGAACTGCACGATTTCCTTATCCTTGAGCAACCGGAGGATCCGGAATATTCATGATGCTGCGCTGCACACTAACCGAAGTGCAACGTCATGGGATGTTATAAAAAACGTGTTGTGCTCGCTTTATTAGCCGATTTAAGCTTGATATTACATGTACCTGTGAATACTGCGCACTAGAAAAATAAACTATTTCACATCTGTTTTTTCACTGTATTTACTCAAAGCTTTAATAGTAGAAACATGAAGTGTTACTGTATGATATAAATGTGCGTGTTTGATGTGCTTTTTCATACTCAGAATGGCACTTTGGAATGTAAAGTGCCTAACCCAACACCATATTATACAGTTAGGCTATTTATTTTATTAGGAAACATACCATATACATAAAAAGAAGTGGGCTTAATGGAAACGACATTTTTAAAATGAGTTTATATATAAATAGTTTGGATCAAACTAAAACTGAAAGCAAGTAATGCTTTAAAAGCACTGGATTTTGTCATTTCCCCCCCCCTACTTTTTATGAATATTTTTGTTATTTAGTTTTTTCTTTCATTTTCTGGCAACTAATGTTAATGTGATAATTTGAATATGTAATGCCTTGTCCTTCATGGCATTGAGAAAAACTGTAAAGAATGTAAAAAAACGAGAGAAGGAAAAAAACCTCTGGGCTCTTCGGTCAAAAATTTTACATTTGAATTAAAAATGAGTTTTGCTTCATTGGAAAGGAATGAAACTTGGAGACTTTTGTCACATTAGCTTTGTGATCACACACACACACACGCTTTCCATGTGTTCCCTTTGTAGTCATAATGCAAAACCTGATATTTATCTAACAAAAAAATATCTAAACCTTGACAAAAATGGTCTTTTGGAATGTCTAAATCTAAATTATGTCTAAAAAAACAAAGGGAAACCAAAAGCCTCTATATTTATGCAGGGAGCTTTACAGGGGTTACACAACATTACACAAGTTTTAATTTTTTAACGCCTCCAGATGGAACTATTCTTACTTCAATTTTTTTTAAGGCCTTCACTATTTTAATGTGAAATATTGCATTTATTGACTTTTTTTAAATGTATTCATTCTAATGGATTTTTTTAAATAAATACTGCATATAAAATATCATCGAAATAAAACAATATTATTGAACAAAAAATGATTTTCCTGGAAAAAGGTTACATTTCAAGGCTGTGCTCACCGGTGACCGCTAAACGACGAGGTCCAGAGAGTTCATTATAATTTGAATTATAAAAAAATGCTGAACAGTTGTTATAGTTCATGTAATTCAGTGAATTAGGGAAATGTAACCTAGATGTTTTTCTCACTGGTTATGCAGTAATACTCCAGAGACCTAATGATCTATATAATATGCAAATGCAATAAAACTTGTGAACTTTGAACATTCAACTCTATTTGAAATGATAAGTTATCTGGCCCTTAAACTCAGTTCTGCTTTATACGCATGTAAGTGAATGGACATGGAATACTAGGCCTTATTTATGGCTGTAAAGGAAATACAACATGCACAAGAAACCTCTTATCGAGCATCAGTTTAACGAAACATTAAAGATGATATGCACAGAATGAGGACAAGCCGGAGAGTTTAGTACAGTACATCAGTGTTTATTCCATGCAGTTGCTCTGCCTTGATTTACACACACTCCTGTCACACTGTACACCGGCGGTTACAGGGGAACCCCAGGATTGGTTGATCAGAACACTATTCAAGATCAGGAAGGAAAAGACGTGAGACATGAGAAAGAAAATAACCGGAGGAGGAAAATGAGCCCAGAGCTGAAGACATTCTGCACAAATAAAGTTCATTTTTTAAATACCTGCATTTGTAGTTGTTGACAAAGCAATTCAAAATGGTTAATGTGAATAAGACAGACGGCAGGATTTAGAATAGAGGAACGTACAGTTTAGACAGCCGAACTGAACGGTATGACGCCGAAATGAACGAATAATTGTCGTTTTTATTCATTTCTAAAAACGAAGAGAATTTTTTTTTATTACACTGATTAAATGTGAGCCAATAATCTCTTGCCATAAACAATGGTCTATGAGAATGAAATTTGAAAAGTGTCTAGATGTAATAAATGTACAGATATCCCCCTCCCCCATTTCCATATAAAAATAATAACAGCATATGGGTGGAGAAAATAATAACCAAATGTTCATTTCTTTAAGATGCCATCTCACCTCGTCAGTAATACTTCAGAAGACAGGAAGATGAGACGAAAAATACACAAAAATTAACAGAAATCTCACTAGTGCATCAAAATAAATTAAGTTAAATGATCATGTAGACCAGCTACAAATAAAAAGACAGACATTTTTAAATTAAATTAAATTAAAATCATATTTTACAGGATTTGTGATGGCGCTGTGGCCGGAAAGACTTCATACACCATCATACATCATCATACTTCATACATCATTGACTAAAAACGCAGGCCTGATCTTTAGAGCAACACGTAAACGGAAACATTGAGGTTGGTGCGTGTATTCGGTTCGCCTTCATTACAATCAGACTTGCATGTTAATAAAGTTCACTCCGTCTAAAGAAATCTTGCGTTTTTAGCACATTACCATCATACTGAACAGAAATGACAAACAAAAAAACAAAAGTATAGCAATAATGGCTGATATTTCCCCCCCAATGACATTGGGAAATTGGCCCAGAGTTTGAAGTCAACATGAAACACTGTTCACAACCCAATTTACTTTGAATATTTCCAGGTGAACCTTGATATTAAGAGAGAAAAGGGACAGGACTTGACTTTCCCCTTCAGGAATTGACTGAATGGTGAAAAGTGGACATTATGAACCTGAATTACAACAGAAATGCTGCGCATGAATCGCGCACAATAAAACCGAAAGCAAAAAAGGGTCAGTTTTGATTTCACGTTGACCTAAAGTTTGTTTCCAGTGGCCTTTGCTTTGTTCATTTGCTGCAAACGGGCAGCTTTCCTCGCGTACTCAACGATACTGTAGTTTTATTATAGAGTCACATCTTGCAAGGCTCTTTTTAGTAAGCTGCAAGTAGATAATAACAAAAAAGGAAAATAATAAAACCATTCACAGTTTATTTGACATGCCGTGTGCTGTTCAGCAACACATCTGGAGGATCTGCATTTACTGATGATGAACGAGGCTTTTTAACTAGCACTATAACGTCTATATCTAAACACAGGGTAAATACCGGTATGAATGCAACAATAATATATAGACATGCCGGAAGATGCAGAGTCCCTTTCATAAGGACATGAAAAACAACATGTTTGCGAGGGAGAAATTACACTGACCACCACGTTCACACTGCAGTTTGATCCAGTTTTGTTCAGAAAAATGATTGGATTTGCAAACTGTGTGTACTGGCCTTATTTCCAAACACGAACACGAACACGAGCACGACAGACAAACCGCTTTCCCTAGTGGAGACTCATTAGCACTATAAAGCATTGAACCTGAGCATTAAACCAGCAAAAAGCACGGGAATTTTCCCTTTTTTTTTCTTTCCTTTTCCTTTTTTTTTTTTTTTTACTGAAAAAAACTCACGGTGTAAAAATAACAAACTCATATCTGAAAAAATAGAGGTCTTTTACAAAGCAGTTTCTATCCACCTCGCCTCACTCCTCTCGATCTGTCCAGCCTGCTAGACAGTCATCCTGAGCGAACGCTTCTCACCGGCCTGAGACGTTATTGCTGACACTAACAGAGCTCGCTTAAACATCTGTGCTTCTGCAGTCTCCATGAACAGCACACTACAAACACACAAACACACCATACATGTTATTAAAGACGCTATAGAGGGATATTTGAACCAAAAACTATAATTATGTCATTTATTCACCCTTATGTTGTTACAAACCTGTATGATGTTCTTGCAATAAACTTTACACTCTTAATAATAAAGGTTTTTTTGCACCATTTTTGGCTCCCCTATTATGCTTGTTTGGATATTACCCTTCATGTAGTGTGTAATAAAGCCGTTTGTGAATGTAAAAGGTCTGCATAGTTTTAAAGATAAATAAAGTTATTGTGTCCTAAAAAGAACGGATTGATTCTGAACTGCTGAAACGAGTCATCTGTAACTCCAGTCTCACTTCCTGTTACAAACCTACATAATGTAACACATTTGCATAATGCCCGTCTATGGTCTTCATTGGCTGCCCGTGAACGACGTGTCCTTTGCTCCTCAAACGCTGTGTTGTTTTCACACGGTTACGGACGCCACCAACGCCATCATTACGGTTCGTATCACTGTGTATCAAGTGCAAGTGCTGAATAAGATCCGAAGTATATGATCGTTTTCGACACACGCTATAAGCGGTTGACCAATCACAACAGACTGGGTCATCTGACCAATCAGAGCAGAGTAGACCAATCATACCAGACTGGGTCATCTGACCAATCAGAGCAGAGTAGACCAATCACAACAGACTGAGCCATCTGACCAATCAGAGCAGAGTAGACCAATCATACCAGACTGGGCTATCTGACCAATCAGAGCAGAGTAGACCAATCACACCAGACTGGGCCATCTGACCAATCAGAGCAGAGAAGACCAATCACAGCAGACTGAGCCATCTGACCAATCAGAGCAGAGTAGACCAATCACACCAGACTGGGTCATCTGACCAATCAGAGCAGAGTAGACCAATCATACCAGACTGGGTCATCTGACCAATCAGAGCAGAGTAGACCAATCATACCAGACTGGGTCATCTGACCAATCAGAGCAGAGTAGACCAATCATACCAGACTGGGTCATCTGACCAATCAGAGCAGAGTAGACCAATCACAACAGACTGGGTCATCTGACCAATCAGAGCAGAGTAGACCAATCATACCAGACTGGGTCATCTGACCAATCAGAGCAGAGTAGACCAATCACAACAGACTGGGCCATCTGACCAATCAGAGCAGAGTAGACCAATCACACCAGACTGAGCCATCTGACCAATCAGAGCAGAGTAGACCAATCATACCAGACTGGGTCATCTGACCAATCAGAGCAGAGTAGACCAATCACAACAGACTGGGTCATCTGACCAATCAGAGCAGAGTAGACCAATCATACCAGACTGGGTCATCTGACCAATCAGAGCAGAGTAGACCAATCATACCAGACTGGGCTATCTGACCAATCAGAGCAGAGTAGACCAATCACACCAGACTGGGCCATCTGACCAATCAGAGCAGAGAAGACCAATCACAGCAGACTGAGCCATCTGACCAATCAGAGCAGAGTAGACCAATCACACCAGACTGGGTCATCTGACCAATCAGAGAGTACACCAATCACACCAGACTGAGCCATCTGACCAATCAGAGCAGAGTAGACCAATCATACCAGACTGGGTCATCTGACCAATCAGAGCAGAGTAGACCAATCACACCAGACTGGGCCATCTGACCAATCAGAGCAGAGTAGACCAATCACAACAGACTGAGCCATCTGACCAATCAGAGCAGAGTAGACCAATCACAACAGACTGAGCCATCTGACCAATCAGAGCAGAGTAGACCAATCACAACAGACTGAGCCATCTGACCAATCAGAGCAGAGTAGACCAATCACACCAGACTGGGTCATCTGACCAATCAGAGCAGAGTACACCAATCACACCAGACTGAGCCATCTGACCAATCAGAGCAGAGTAGACCAATCACAACAGACTGAGCCATCTGACCAATCAGAGCAGAGTAGCTCTCGGAAAGGAGGGGTTTAGAGAAACCGAATCTTCAAGCTAACCGTTTTCAGACTCCAGATGTCCAATGTATATTATGACAAAACTAGTGTTTTTTGATCAATGATGCATGTAAACAGGAGATCCCAAACTAAATTAGGAACCTTTAAAATAGCATATTAGGGGCACTTTAAAATAATTAGTTTTCTCTTAGAGTGAAGAACGTTTAAAAAAATCTAAAAGAACCATTTTTCACAATAAAGAACCGTTAGTAGAACGGGAGGGAGCCATCAATGCCAAGAACCCTTATTTTCAAGAGTGTATGATACTTTTATGTCAAACAGGTTTGAAATGACATGAACTATAGTTTTACTTTGGGGGGTAAAAGATCCCTTTAACTCAATCTAAAGGGACACTGCATCTCCAGAACATCTACATCGTTGGTTTTCACGTCAAGTTAAAGATGACGGAAAAAAAGAAACTCTTTAGGGATGAAGTCCTACTTCTGCACACGGCAGGCGTCCTGCTCTCACATGGCCGTCCACAGCGTCTCTTCAAACACAGTCCTGAGATGAGAGAAAAGCTGCTCCGGGTTCCTTTAAACACTGATTTGATCATTAAAGACGTTGTTCCAGTAGAGCAGTTGTTTTGTTTTTTACTTCCGTTTTGTCCGTAGAGGCGAGCAGCAGAAGCAGTCGTCTGATTGGCTGATCCAATGCCGACCAAGCAGGCATGATGGGATTCATCCATAGATCTTGGAAGTCAAAAGGGCAAAAGAAACAAAAAAAAGACATTGTTCCTGCTGGTGGTCAAATTAAAGTTACCCTGAAGGGCGTCAGTTCTGTAAACTCAGGAAGTCGCAGGTTTCCAGAGGGACGCGTCTCATGTTTTGACGTCCCGTGCGTCTGTGGTCCCGTCATGGAATGGATCCTCAAGCTACACACTTAACACTTTCGTTCACGTACCTACGGACATATATATACACACATTCTTGCAGACCACAATCATCTTAACCTAGCTAACTAACTAACTAACTAACCTGGTATTGAGGTGCCTTGTTTTGTTGTGAACACTCCAGCGCTAATACTCGGAATTTATGCTCTTTTTTTGTTTTTTTGATGTTGGAATTCCAGTTCCTGATTTTGTTTTGCATTTCCTCCAGCTCATAATAAAATAAATGAAGCGTGTTACTCTAGCTACATAATCACTTCAGAGGAATCTGCCTGAGATGCTCGGAGAGAGAGAGAGAGAGAGAGAGAGAGAGAGAGAGAGAGAGAGAGAGAGAGAGAGAGAGAGAGAGAGAGAGAGAGAGGTGGATTATGGGAAGGGCTGGATAAAATGGCTGTTTACAGCAGGTGTGGATTATTGCCGTGGTTTCCTCCGAAGGTTCACCAGGAAGAGGGAGCGCAGGGAGGCTTGTTCCTGATGGTGGCGTCGGAACATTCAGCATCCGAAGTATCACAGTCGGAATCACCGAAATGCAGCGGATTCTGAGCGAAACGATAAAGAAACAGGAAACGGTTCACGTTTAGTCGAATTATATAGCAAGGGACTCAAACACTGAACTGCTCAAGAACTGATTCAACCAACGTCACAGGACTAAATCTGCAATGTGAAAGTATTGTGGTTAAGGTATTGTTGTGAGTTATGTAAGATCTGAGAAAAATGTATGCTGTAACTGCGTATTTATTTGCTTTGTAATATTATTATTTTTGTTAAATAGGGGCAGGTTTAAATAAGCTAATTGCTTCTGCCTGCTCCTTCTCAAACAAATTTTCGTTTTTGTTTTGTTCTGGTATTATTATTATTATTATTATTTATATAATTATTTATTTTTGGCGATTGTGTTTTACTTTGTGGTTTTAATTATTTTTTTGTTTATTGTGTATCTATGTTGATTGTTTGAGACAAATAATAAAGAAAGAAAGAGAAAGAAACACGTTATGGTCTCGTCAAAAACACTAATGATTATTCTTCATAATATTGTCCTCTGGAAATGTTCAATTATGTAATTGCAATGATGATTGTGTGCTCCGATTTGCAAAGATTCGTGGATGAACTGTTTGTTTGTTTTGGTTCATTTAAAGTGGAACATCTTTGACCTAAAATATTTTATAATCTAACAACTCATTTGGATGTTCACAGTTCTCTAATAATGGTTACTGGTCACATGATACGCAGGTAAACAAATAAAATATTTAAGTTTATTTCGATTGTTTTTAATTAAAAAAATTATTTATTTGACTTTATTTCACATTTGTAGTAATAGTTTTATGTTGATTGTTTTTATTTATTCAAATGTCAATTTAATTAATATATATCTTTTTACAAAGCGTTTAATTTTGATTGTTTTTATTTTAAATTAAGTATTTATTCTAATATCAATTTATTTAAAATTATATATCTTTTTAGATTTTTTTTATTTAAAATATTTTTTTAGTAATTGTTTTATTTTGATTGTTTTTATTTTAAAATTATGCATTTACATTTTTTCAAATAAAATATCTTTTTACGAAGCATTTTATTTTGTTTTATTGTATTTAATTTTAAAATTTAAATATAAAATCAACTTTTTTTTCATTTCGCATTTATTTAAACATTCTTTTTATTTTAATTAGTTCCAATGTTCTATATTTTTCAGTGATTGTTTTATCTGAATGGTTAGTATTTCAAAAAATAAATATTTTATTTATTTCGAACACTACAAATTTTTAGTAATTGTTTTATTCGGATTGTTTTATTTAAAAGTGGTAAAACTTTACATTTTTCAAATTTGAATGTTTTATTCTTTCCGATGTGAGATTTTTCTGAACGAATGAATAGCCTAGCATCAGTCCCCTGTAGGACTGACGTAGAGGAGTGTACCTCGTAGCTGTGCTCATCCGCACACAGTTTTCCCAGAGAGATCTGAGTCTTGACCCGGCGGACGGCGCACTCTTTATCCGACAGGCCGTCGGACTGCGTGGAGATGTCGATGGGGATCTCCGGAGTGTGGGACAGCAGCTCGTCCAGATGTTCCTCTTGACTGGCGCTGAGCGGATCCAGCGGCCCGCTGTGAGAATGGTCACTGGTGTTGCCCTCCTCTCCGTCAGACACCGACAGGTTCTCCGAACTGAAGGTGGAGTACGACTTAAAGCTGCTCATACAGCGGTGAGGACTGGAAGGAGACAACATTTGGTTAAACTTTATTTCGATAGTCCACTTTAGACTTTCTACTAACTACAAGTAACTTTTCAACTACATGTCAACTAGCAGTCATTAGAGTATTAGTAGACTGTAGTTATGCGCAAATGATTTTATTTGGTGCATTCACGCGTTTGATGAAAAATGTGAACTTTGGCGTCAAATCGGGCCACGTTAACCAATCAGGAGCTGCTTGCTGCTGTCACGTGATAAAGTGACGTGATAAACGGGGACAGGCCCGCTTTTCAATTTATGTTATTTTGTATGTTTGGCCTCAATAACTTATTTTATATGTTTGGCCTCAATAGATTATTTTGTAATATGACAATGCCTGGTGTGGTTCTAATGCACAACAAAGCAAATATTCTATCACATAAAAACTCGATTTCAATATACGAGACATTATCATTTTGTATTTAAACTTGGTGAATCCTGACATTCTACAGGCTAATGGCTACAGAAACTAACAGATTTAAAGATTCACTCTTCTGGAGAATCATGAGAGAAAATGCACAGCGAAAAGAGTGAATATTAATTATTGATCATCAGAGCGGACTCACCGTTGTCTGCGTGGAAAATCCACCTCGCTGTCAACCTCTCCCTCCTCTTCCTCAGAAGACTCGTCTCCCGCCTGACCGACACATGCAAAACATCAGGTGTGAAATCCATCATGAATAGACCTCTCTCTCTCTCTCTCTCACACACACACACAGTACAGTTTCAAATCCGATCCGATCTTCAAATCTGATTATATTCAATAAAAAATTTTTTTCCACAAAAAACATGACACAGCACAACTGTTTTTAACATTGATAATAATCAGAAATGTTTCTGGAGCAGCAAATTAGCAATTTTAGAATGATTTAAATAAAGATCTTAAGAAAACTATTTAAGAACTAACTAATATTGATTTACACAACCAGTCATAAGTTTGGAATAATTAAGTTTTAAATGTTTAAAAAATGTAAATGTTTTTGAAAGTCTCTTCTGCTCACCAAGGCTGTGATTGGTTTTGATCCACTTCAAATGTTGACTACTGTAGTTCAACAAAGCATTTATTTGAAATAGAAATCTTTTGTAAGATTGTAAGGGGCTGTTTACACCTGGCCACTTCATGCGTTTCACATCCCCGATGAGCAGCTGAGTGTCTATTCATCAAGCCAACGTGCAAACTATACCGCAAACCAAAGTGCAACTTAACACGCGATCATTAAAGGTAAAGAAACGAAATGATCTTACCAGGGCTGTTGCCTCTCTCTTATTGCGCTCTTTGATTTTGAAATTTTAGCTGATTATCAATAAAATGCAGCTCATATCTGTTGCTTTCGGTGACGTGAACTCCATTAAATCTGCATACAGCGCGGGAGTTGAAGGTCGGATTTATATCCGTTTTGTGAAAACACATTTATGTGATCAGGTGTAAATGAAATCGTTGGATAAATCAGAGAGCTATCCGATCTGAGAAAACGCATGAAGTCACCATTGCCATCATCATCATTTTTATTATTATTATTGTTAACTGCTGTTTTGGAATTAGTAACCTGGTGTTTATTGTTATCACTACTGCTATCAAATCAATTGATTATTTCCAAATTCCCCCCTAATCTTTTCATGTGTTTTTAATGCACAACAACGTAGGAAAAAAGGAAAGAAAAAGATATATATATAAAAATATAAATCTTATATAGAAACACTTAGGCAGGCAAGACAGGCGAGAAGTGGTTTCCATGGGACAGCATCTCTGCACTATTACTGCACTATTTTGGTCTGTATGTTAAATAAAATAAATAAATAAATAAAAACACATGAAGTGGCCAGGTGTAAACAAGCCCTTAATGTCACGTACCTTTCTGAGAGGTCTGAGTGTGTGCAGTGAGCTTCCCTGCTCCGGCTTCTCCACCTTTCCCTGAGCGTCCCCGTTCAGCGTGTTCTTGTTAGCGTGGGGCGTCCCCTCACTGGTGCTCAGCAGAGAGTAATGTGGGAGTTGTGGGTGACTGGGAGCGGACGGCGTCTCCTGGCAGTGTGTGCAGCCCGGAAACGGATGAGCCTGACAGCAGGGGCACAGCGGCTCGGGACCGGAGCCCATGAACGGAGGGATGGAGGATCTGCGGTGCCGTGAATCTGCATCAACCGCAGTGGAAATGAGATCAGGACTGGAGCCGGAAAGCCTCCGCTGGAGATGATCTGTCTGAGGGCTTCGGAGAGCAGCAGCTGGGCCGAAGTAGCGCAGGTTATTGGCACACGTCGCCACTGCGATCGCACGGTTCTGGACCGGGATGAGCGGACCCTCGGGTGGAGGATGATGATGATGATGATGATGGTAGCTTTGCTCTTGTAGGGGTTGCTGTTCTTCTGAAGGGACTGAGTTGGGCTTCAGCGAACCTAGGAAATCATTGTGGCTGCCCTTGCTGTTGGCTCTGCGGTGCCGGGGTTTACTGCGGTACCGGGTTTTCCCAGGCGGGGTGGACACTTTTGGGCTTCCTGACAGTGGGGACGGAGCCGGAAGAGGCTCGACGCTGGGAATGCCATCGGAGCGCAGCAGATCCGGTCTGCAGGAGATCACATGCACGAGGTTAATGACCTTATGGAGAATTCATGACTGATACTATTTCATTTGACACAGTATATATAGTAAACTATCCAACCATGTTTGCATATTCACGGAAAAGTATCACAAAGAAAAAAAAAAAATCAAATGAGATCTTTCATTTGTATAATGTGTTTTTTTTTCACGCTTGTTTCAGTAAAACGTGATATCGCTTAAACCAGGGATTTCTGACAGTCAAATCACTTTGTTTTATATTAATTGCTTTAATTTTGAAATAATTTGTATTATTATTCATTTTAATTAAACACATTTGCATGTTTACGGTTCTCTAATGTTGGGTAATGATCACAAGACATTAAATTATTAAATTTTTAATTTGACTTTTTTAATTTTTTATTATGCATTTTATTAAAACAATGATTAACTTGTTTTTTTTTATTATGAGCTTTTCATTTTAATATTATTATTTAAATTTTTTTACAAGTTATATATTATTTTAATGATTGTTTTTTAATTAATTCTTTTTTTTTATAAATTATTCACTTTTCATGAAACATTCTTTCATTTATATATAATTTAATTTTTTAAATAAATTATTATTGATATTTATTATTTTTAAGAAAAAATGTATTTTAATAAAATAAAAAAAATATTTTTAAATGATTTATTATTAAATATAACAATATATTATATATTCAATTATAATAATAATTGAATATAATTTTAATTATTATTGAAATAATAATTTTTATTATCTATTTATTATATTATTTAATAATCATTAATTGTTTTATTTACTTAAAATAATGAATTGCTTTTATCAACGGACGAACCCCCTGCAGTTCCCTCATGAACCCCCAGGGGTCGTGAACCCCAGTTTCTGGAATTGCTCGCTAAATATGATATAAACACAACAAACAGCACATAAGCCCATGTGTTCAGGGACCGTCACCTCTTGGGCGGCTGTGTCCCAGGCTTATGGTTCATGCTACTCTTTTTCTTGATGAGCTTCTCGACAGCGTTGGGTCGCACAATGGGCCGGACCAGGTGGCGTTTGTTCGTGCCGGGGTGCTTCTTCTCCACCGCCTGCTCCCTCCTGCAGGAACACATGGGAAACGTTCAGATCTCACAGCCAAACATTCAGGTTTGTGCTAGAGGATTTCACTGAATGATCATTGTGTGGCTCGTTCAGTGATAATGTGGGTCATGGATATTCTGGCATGAACTCCACGAGCCGGGTCGAGGTTAAGCAGATTAGATTTAATTACAGTTTCAGCGTTCAGGCACACACGGGGTCAGAGTTCAGAATCATTACAGGCTTCATGAGTAATTTCATGCCAATAAACGGGAGTAAACGGAGAAGAGAGAGAGAGAGAGAGAGAGAGAGAGAGAGAGAGAGAGAGAGAGAGAGAGAGAGGGAGAGAGAGAGAGAGAAAGAGAGAGAGAGAGAGAGAGAGAGAGGAGAAGAGAGAGAGAGAGAGAGAGAGAGAGAGAGAGAGAGAGAGGAGAGAGAGAGAGAGAGAGGAGAGAGAGAGAGAGAGAGAGAGGAGAGAGAGAGAGGAGAGAGAGAGAGAGAGAGAGAAGAGAGAGAGAGAGAGGGAGAGAGAGAGAGAGAGAGAGAAGAGAGGAGAGGAGAGAGAGAGAGAGAGAGGAGAGAGAGAGAGAGAGAGAGAGAGAGAGAGAGAGAGAGAGAGAGAGAGAGAGAGAGAGAGAGAGAGAGAGAGAGAGAGAGAGATCACACACACACACACAGCACAATCGACATAAGAGAAGCATGTTTAAAGGGTTAGTTCACCCAAAAATGAAAATTAAGTCATTAATTACTCACCCCCATGCTGTACCAACCCCGTAAGGCCTTCGTTCGTCTTCGGAACACAAATGAAGATATTTATGATTAAATCTGAGAGGTTTATGACTGCTACATAGGCTTCCTAAGGGAATGAATCCTGACGGCCCAGAAAGTCATTAAAGAAAATGTTTAAATATTCCATGTCGCAACAGTGGCTCAACTATAAGTTTATCAAGCGATGAGAATACTTTTTGTGCGATACCTTTTCTTCCTTGTAGGCCTGAAACGAGACTTCAAGAGATTTCCACGACGCATTGCGATCTCCTTCAACTACTTCAGTTCAGTTCTCGCGCATCGTCGTGGAAATCTCTTGAAGTCTCGTTTCAGGCCTACAAGGAAGAAAAGGAATAGTCGAATAAAGTCGTTATTTTTTGTTTGTTTTTTCGCACAAAAAGTATTCTCGTCGCTTGATAAACTTATAGTTGAGCCACTGTTGCGACATGGAATATTTAAACATTTTCTTTAATGACTTTCTGGGGCCGTCAGGATTCATTCCCTTAGGCAGCCTATGGGAGGAGTGATCCAGCTCTCAGATTTAATCATAAATATCTTCATTTGTGTTCTGAATACGAACGAAGGCCTTACGGGGTTGGTACAGCATGGGGGGGGTGAGTAATTAATGACTTAATTTTCATTTTTGGGTGAACTAACCCTTTAAAACTACCATATACTATTGGTGCGTTCAAGTCCTCCTGGGAAGTTCATAGGTACGAGGTGGGAAGAGTCATGTCAACTTTATCGTTACATGTTGCATTGTTATATTATAATGCCATCATATTCTGTGCAGACAATTATCTTACTGCGCTGTAAAAAGAAAAGCCTAACAATATCACTGCTAAATACCTTTAAGTATTGTGGTATTCTGCCATGTTTCTCACTGACACGCCCACAACTCGTAAAGATCAGGGCTTAGAGAAAAATCCAGAGCTTCCCACTGGTAAATGTGATCTATACGAGACCACTTGAACGCACCATATCATATGACTGCAGTGTACAGAATGCTTGCTTACAGTGTAAAGTACACAGTTTCTGTATGCATGCAATATTCAGTTGATCTACTGTATTTGTTAAAAAGAGCAAATCACACAGAGTGCAGAATTGTATCCCACAATGCAATGTGCACAGCCCTACCTTCCATTTCTAGTGTGATGAATGAACTAAAAGCAATATCAGCAGTGATTTAACATCTCTTACTGGATGCATTTTTTTCGATTAGGACTACCAGAAGTAATTCTAGCAATAGTAGATTAAAAACCACAAATTGAATAACCAAATTCATTTATAAGATTATGGCAACTAGTTTCTTGATCATCTTAAAGGGGAGGTTCAGGATTGTGGACATCGGGCCTCATTTCCAAGTTAGCCTGGGTGTTATTTATCAGTAGAGACAGTTTTCAAAAATGTTCATCCAGTCGTTCCAGTTGCATAGTTCACCAGTGCTAAGCTAGCGCGAGTCAACGGTAACTGCTAGCCTGCCATTAAAAACAGTTTCACCCACTCCACAGTTCACCAAACGCAAATAAATTATAACGCCAGACTATCGATGTAAATGTCTGTTAAGAGAATAATGTTAGAAATCAAACTACCCTTTCATTGCATTGCAATAGTTATACTTTGTTCCCTGTATTTATTAGCACAGTCTTTAAGATGTTTAAACTTCAGTCATAAAAAATGCATTAGAGCTTGATTCATTACTGCACATTAGTTCAAAGAATCAATTCGAAATGATTCAATTCAGAGATTCATTTAAATCACTCAAATATAAAATAAAAACAGCATTTCAAATTTTTTTAGTCAATAGGTTAATATTGGTGTTTGGCTGTGTATTGTCCTTGTGTTCACTTAGCAAAAACATGCCTTGATTATTTGAACCAGATTTTTACTGTGAGGAATAATTGGTTGAAATGAGCGAACAAGAAAAGTTTGAGAACTCACTTGAGCAGCTCTTTCTCTCGCACCTCCAGCTGTAGCATGATAGCGCTGAGCTCCATGTACAGATTATTGGCCCGCTCCAATTTCCTCTCATAATGCTCTCGGATGTCCAGAGCATGTCTGAAAGACACAGAGACCACAGTGAGAACGGAGAGCCACACACACACACGTGTTTCTGTCCTCTCTCGTCTCACTGACCGCAGCTCGTCTCTTCTGCGGCGGATGAGCTCCTCGTCCAGGCGATGGATGCAGGTTCCTTCACTCTTGATCTTCTCGAAATGCTTCTTCACCTCTTCTCTCCAATTCGCCTGTCACGGACAGTGTTATTGTTAACTAAAACATTCAAAATCATTTTCACTCATTGAAATTAATCTTAAAATTTAAGACAAACTTAAAATGAAAAAAAAATAAAAATAAATTTAAATGCGAAATTCTGACTTGGCAACTAACTGAAATAAAATAAGTCCGAAGTAAAAACACTAAAACTGAAATAGAAATATATTAAAGCTAAATAAAATGTTTTAAAAACTAAAAAAAGTAATAAAAATGATAAAAGCACATAATATTAAACTAAAATGAATTGAAAACAGAAAATATAGAAATAAACGATGATTCAAAACAATAATCCTAAAATAACATTGGTCACAGACACACACACACATTTTTATGATCTATGGAAGGGAATCATAAAAATAAGTTCTTTAATGGTTTTAATAACTCTTTTAGTAGAAGAATCAAACCAGAAAATGAGTATTTTTGACTGATTCATTACAAAGAACTGACTCGAGAGTCATCCGTTCATGAATCACACAACCATTATCACGCTGCATGTTTGTCGTTGCAACCAATTTGCAAATTTAGTTCTGAATCATAGAACAATTGACCTATGGCTAAGCCACGCCCCCTCCACTCACTCGGACACACAGTCAACATTCGGGGACAGGCGCTATGGCAGCTATCACAGTAGGAGACATGATTTCACAGGAGGCAATTGATGATTTTTGGAGACAGAAAGATTATATATCATCTCGAAGTCACCAAAAGGGCATTAACTATGCATTGGAGGGTTATAATAATAATTTTATTGTTGAGAAGGTCGATGAAAAGCTTCAGCTCCAGGCAAAAATGTACAGGTCACAGTATAAACGTGATAAACCGCATCTCGTTGCCTTCACCATCTCAGACAACAAGATAGAGGATCAGCATTGTTCATGCACTGCAGTATTTACATGAATCATTCAGCACAACATTGCTAACATTTGTTATCTCGGTTATTTACATACGTTTATATAAGTTAATAAAGCTAAGTGACATGATGTACAACGTAGCTAAAAGCTAACGTTACGTTAGAGATGTTAAAGATAACGTTCAAATACGTTGTTGACTTAGAGCAGATGTAGACATCCTTGTTTAATTCTTGTTTAATTTATCCACGTTTAGTTGGTGTTGTGGTCTAACGTTCCCGCATAACTTTATCCAGAGCAAACACGACTTATCTCGGTTGAGATGTTTGGGAAAGGGTAAAAAATACACACCGTCGCCCAGCCTCTCGGGATACCGAGTGTCGGAGTTGCATGTTCCCCATGCACACCGTTTGACCATTTTAAAATGACAAGAAGAAACGTATAAAAACGAATGAAAACTGACTAACTGCAATGCATTTCAATGGATGTGGAAGCAGAGAATGTCCGAGTGTATTGGGTTAGCTATGCGCACTGATTGGCTCATCACGTTTGGGGGCGTGGCTTAGCCATAGGTCAATTAGAGAATTAAGAAACAGTTGGATAACTGCTTCATGTTTGTTGTGCCCTACTCCATTACTGAAGACTGCAGTGATACCTCTGGATGACACAGTGACTCTTCTAGATGGACTACTGTATACAGACATCAAGATTCCCTCACCTGAGATTTGAAGTATGTCTCCTGTGGCGTCCCGAGCAGATCAGCGGAGGCGATGTCTAGATGTAGAAGGATCTGCCTGAAGGACGGCCGGTTTCTGGGTTTGCCCTGCCTGCAGGTACAAGAACAACATCTCAAACAACCAATAAAACCATGTTTTACAGAACACTCGCAAATACTTGGTTCTGATTGGTCAATCACAGCAAATCCAGAACAATCTATCAAACACCCTAGCAAGAGAGACTGATTTACCTTAAATCTACTTCAGGCTTCAAGAGTTTTCAACTACTTCAAACTTCTTTCCAGGCTTTTATTGAATTAAATCTAGTTTTATAATTGATTTTCTACACAGCTACTGTAGTTTCACTTGTATCACTTTATAATCTTTCTTCTTACATAGTATTTAAACAATTGATTTCACTCAAATTGTACTTTATGTCTTTCATTTTTGTAGCTTAATTTGGTAACGCTTTATTTTACAGTGACCTTGTTACATATGTTACATGTACTTCCCATAGTAATAAATAATCAAATCCTAATCCTACCCTAACCCAATAGTAGTTGCTTAATATTACTCAGTCAGTACTTGCATATATATTTACACTGTAACAATGACACCTTAAAATAAAAGGTGTAACCCTTCATTCCATAAACAACAGCATAAAGTTTTCCATTACAAATGCAGCAGCCGCACAGATGAAGGGATATATTTTCTGTAGATGACGTGGAGCCTCACCAGGTCTGTTTCATCAGGATCTTGAATCCGTCGGGACACGTGGACGGCACAGGCAGATGGAGGCTGTTACTCCCCACACCCCAGATAATGGCGGAGGAGTCCACGTCTTTATAGGGGATCTCGCCGGTCAGCAGCTCCCATAACACCACACCAAACGACCTGCAAACACACAGGTACAACAATCTAAAGTCTGGGGTAGGATAGCCTGGGTTTCCCCATACTGCCTTTGCGCAGCGCGATTTTATTCACGCTACTAGGCAGTGGATACCATGGACCAGGGCAGCGTTCAGCCCCGACAAAATGTTGCACAACGTTTTTTAAACAGAAACGGTGATGCGTTGAACACACTGTTCTGATGACGCAAGAGTTGCAACTATGGCAGCTGAGAAGGCCATTCTTTGTGTTCTTTGTGAAGAATTTTCGGAGCCTGATGAAGTGGGTATAAATATGTGTTTAATTCTACAAAATATGCCCGATGTTACAGTTCCTGCACTTGCCGCCCAGAACACAAGAGAATATGCCAGTCGAGTGAAGGGATTTGTGGAAACTGAAATGGAAGCACATCTTGCCTAATTCAGACTAAAACACATCTATTTATCCTCACATACTGACTTTATCTGTAGTTCATACTGTTTTAAGACCCTGTATTTTCTTTCTCATTTTTAGGAAAAGCACTTAATTACCATTGTTTACTTCTATACCAAATGTCATACACTTGCAATGAAGCTAAAAATATAAACAACTACATCATTATTTTGATATCCTATATTTTTTCTATAAAACTTACGACAAACATGTCTTCTAATATCCTCAGTGGTTGCGTATACCGAGCTGCATCGAACACATTTGTAAATGACTTTCCTTGAACCCATTGTGCGAGTTTACTTTAATACCTCGTGCTTTATATACATGTTGCTGCTGACTGGACTGCAGTTCTGACACACCCACCAAACAAGAGAAAACGCATCTCAAACCCCGTTGCACACCGTTGCATGACGTTCAACCCGGAAACCGTAGCAAAACGTTGCGCACCGTTTTTAACTTGAACATGCCCCAGATTTTCGCCACAGCGAGGGGACCAATCACAGAACGGGGAGGGAGCAGCAAGACGATGACGACGTCTATGCGACACCGAAGCAGTTTGTTTATACCTATGGATCAAACATGGCAGCAGACGCGAAGTTACCTTTCGATGCAGCCTTAGATCAGGGTTCCTGCACACTTTTTGAAGTCAAATTTAAGGCTTTTTAAGACCTTTTTAAGACCTGAAGAAATCAAAATTAATACCGTACATTAGGGGTGTGCAATATTGACCAAAATATATCTCGATATTTTAAACGTTTTGTTGATAATAATTAGATGATATTTTACTGATTGTGTTTTTGTGCTGGTGCCATGGCTGGTTTAGGCCTGTTGTTGACAGCAGACTCACGAAGATATTCATATTTTTCATATTCTATGCAGTGGTCAGTTCACAGTAGTGACAGAAATGATTAATTAATGTGCAATATTTGCCACCTTAAATTGATTTCCAGGGGCATTTTCACCTATATATGGACATTTTTTTCTAAACTTATTTAGAGTTATGCATCACCTTTTATGTCAAATAGCCTACTAACATTCAAATTATTCAAATTAAATTATACAGTAATTATACTTATTTATACAATAATACTTAATTACACAATAATTATACAGTACCACCGTTACCAGTCAAATTAAATCATTCAATCAAAATCCATCTTTGCAGTGCAGAGGTCACACAGAAGCGGCATCAGAAGTGGCATTAATATTTACACTCCATTTACAATTGCATAAATAAAGCTATGAGATAGTTTTATTTAAATCAATATTCAATATTTAAATATGAAATGATTTCTAATTTTAACGTTTTAATTAAAGGGTACTTTAAATATGAAACTAAAACCGCCAGTATGCGGCAGCAAGTCACTGTCCTAATACCGTAAGCGAGTTGAGCATACTGTCTATATGGAGTTGAGGGATTCATTCATTCAACCGATTTGTTCAAACGGCTGATTCATTCGGGAAAGAAACAAGTGATTGTTCATTGAATCGTTAAAATGACTCGTTCAAAACGTGGATTTCAGTCGAGAAATCATCGCTGTCTGTTGCATTGAGACTCTGCTACGGTTTCATTTTGAAATTCTAGTCGGCGAAATAAAGGGAAAACAAACAATATTGACAATATGGTGTCTAAAAAGTAACTCACAATGTTAATTTATTTTTAATTTAACTATTGTATAACATAAATATATCACACTTGTGCACGGGAAAACGGCACTCTTACTGATGTGATATTCTAATACAAGAACAGAATATGATATATAAGACAAACTAATTTGGGGACATAGGACTACCTACAACTGCACTGACACATCACGCAGTGAAAGCACGAGAGACAAATGCGATGTCAGCTCACAGTGCCTCATACATCGTTAAAACAATGATTACAATATCATTGTAGACAATACACATCGCACACCCCTAAGGACATAAAGAATGAACTTACGACTGAACTGACATTGCCAACTTTCTTCTTCTCTCCTCTCTCGCGTGCAGGAGACAGACGTTATTCTGCCGCGAATGTGATGCGAACTATCACGTGAACAAGCAAATCCATAAAGATAGAATAATAAAAAATAATACTTCGCTAATTAGATAGTTTTAATTTGGAAAACATTTAGATATGTCTAAGTCGAAGTGTCATCTAAAATGTAAGACCTTTCATAAGTAAAAATAAGACTTTTTAAGGCCTTATATTTTAAAAATCTAATTTAAGACTTTTTAAGGATCCGCGGGAACCCTGTAGATACACACGCCATCGTGTACACATAAATCTCTGACCCATCCCCTTCTTCCTCGTCTAATTTCTGTCGCTCTACATACGCAGGGATTAAAGTGAAAAAAATTCTTCTGACTGAAATTTTTTTCAGGCCAAGTCATATTCCTGTAACTTTATTTAAATAGTCGAGACCAATAGCGTTTTAAGGGAAGATGTTTAAAACCGATCTAATATTGAGTAATTTAAAAGCTATTTTAATCTATGAAAAACAATTACTTATCTTGACAAATAATCAACCATCTACATAACTTTTCAGTGCATGTTTTTATTTATCTTATGAGACCAAACAATGCTAAACTATATTAATATATAGTTTGTGCCATGGCAAATTGTTTTGGCTGAGGGCAAAGTGAAGTTGTATAACTTTATTATGTAGGCTATATTTAACTTTAACTTTGTAGCCTATTACAGCGCTGACTTATGTTTAATTGAATTGTTTGCTTTATTTCTCATTGTATAGCTTATTATAGCCTACCTATTAGGCTACTACTTTTGAACGGGATATTAGCTCTAAAACTGACATTTAACAAAAAAGAGACATGGTTGTGTAATTTTATATATTCTAAAATATATAAAATATTATATTACTATGCATTCTCTTCACTGTATGTGTACGCATAATACAATAAAACGATACAACCCTGTCTGTTTGTTAAATGTCAGTTTTAATGATAAATAATGTTTCATATTTTTAAAATGAAAACAAAAAGAAGCAGGTTTGTGTTTTAGCTATATTTCGTGTTATTATAACTATATGATAAATCAATGTGCGTTGCCTGAACCACATTTGTGTGGCCATTTATATGTTTATGATAATAATTATGTTCATTTATAAAAGAAAAGGGGCACAGTGGTGTTGATGAAAAAAGGCAGAGTTGATAACCGGAGTAGCCGCGTGCTGAGTGACGCGATCAAGAACACGCGCTGTTAGCAGCGTCCTCTCGTCCTCGGGAGTTTGTTCTCCTGAGTCGAACTTGGCAAGTCCGAACTACCAAGGACGCAAGTCCGAAGTTTGCGTACTTGGTATTGAGAAACGACCAATATTGACCCGCGTTCTGTTTTCTATCATGGGACCGCAGCAAACGAGCTGTAGCCTCGCCTGACAAGATTGAGTGAACAGGGTCCAGGGAGCAGTTTTTCCGTGAGCGGGAATTGAAAACCCGGAGTGGACCATGAGCAAAGTGATTACAGAATGCTTAGAGTGGAGAGAGGAACGTGCTTTTGCTCCACTCCAGGCTTTATCACATCCCCCCTCAGCAGGGTGAATACGCATCATCTTTCCTTAATTTAAGACCTATTCCAACTAAAATTAAGACATTTATCACACTGTTTGCGAAATGAAAGCCTATTTACGGCCTTAAAATTATGAAAAGTTAATTTAAGACATAAGGACAGACGGGAACCCTGCAATTGACGGATATCCGTCATAGACTCGCTGCAATTAACGGAAATCCGTCGTAGCGACGGAGAACTTTAATCCCTGCATACGTCATCTGGTATAACTGAAACGATTGGCTATGAGCTACGTACAGGCGCATTTGATAGACATTCCTAGCACCCAATAAACGGCTCTGGGCATTCGTAAACCACGCCTCAAATACGAGAAAATGAACATGTGGTTCCCAGACCACATCTCAATCTCAATGAGACGTGGTCTGACGTTAGCCAGGCTAGGGGTCGGAAAGAATTTGTAATGTTTCTGCTCACCAAGGCTGCATTAATTTGATTAATTATACACTAAAATTGTTGTGAAATATCATTACAATTTCAAATAGCTGTTGTCTATGTGAATATATTGTAAAATGTAATTTATTCCTGTGATGTAAAGCTGAATTTTCAGCATCATTACTCCAGTCTTCAGTGTCACATGATCCTTCAGAAATCACTCTAATATGAGGATTTGCTGCTCAGGAAACATTTCTTGTAATCATCAATGTTGAAAATAGTTGAACTGCCTTATATTTTTATGGATAATTGTTTTTTTTTTTAATTCTGAATATAAGAATAGGACAGCATGCATTTTAAATAGAATCTTTTGTAACATTATAAATGTCTTTACTGTCAATTTTGATCAATTGAATGCATCCTTGCTGAATAAAAGTATTAATTTCTTTATAAAAAAAAAATGTACGATGTAGTAGAGCTCAATTCTGGATAAATAAAAAATCATATTTTCAAATAGAGATCACTATATTCCCACGAGTCTGAACGGACAACTAAGTAATTTACTAGAGGTTCTGACAAAATGTTAATTGCTGCAGTCTATTTTAAAATATTTAATTAAGAATTATTTTTTAAAAATCGTTTGAATGAATGATTCAATGGCTCACCCATAAAATCTCAATTGTTTTATTACTGGATGAATCAGTGTTTTTGAACAAATCTCTTCAATGAATGATTCAATGACACATACATTTTTCAAGTCACTTGTCTCCACCTACTGGTGTAACGATGTAATTGATTCAATCGTTAAGTGCCAAGTAACTTTCAAAATGTGATTTACTGCATTTTGATCGCTACCGTAGTCATCAGTGTTTATATCCGTATTATAAACTTTTTCCAGTACTTCTGTGATAATCTAAACTGTTGAAACACAGAAATAACAACAGGCCAACTGTGAAGCCGTTTCATATCTATACATGACAACTGCTCTCTATCCGGATCAGCAGCAGCACGAGCGCAGATCTGAATGTTTCGGTGTGATTGTCAAAGGTTTAATAGACACTGTCATTTAGGAATAAGATTGCGTGGATGTTTGAATCGAGAACGCGATCGTTAAGCGATTAATCGTGCAGCTCTACTGTGTATATAGCATACAGTATATGCAGAAGACTCTTAAATCACACTCAAACATGTGTGAATGTCACTGCATTAGTTAACACTCACCAGATGTCAACTTTCTCCGACACCGGTTCATTCCGGATCACTTCGGGGGCCATCCAGGCTACCGTACCCGCAAAGGACATCTTCGTACTCTTGTCGCTGAGCTCTTTAGATGTTCCAAAGTCTGAGATCTTCACGCCGTCATTCTGAGTGACTAGCACACTGGAAAAGAAAACACACACTCAGAGGTAAGGTGGAAACTGTTGCACACATACACATTCAATCTATGGATGGGAATCATTAAAAATTCAACAGTTCTGGTTATAATTTCAACAATTCATATTTCTTAATGGTTTTATTAACAACTCTTTTAGGACTTTAGAAGAATCAAACCAGTAGCTAACGAGTCTGAGACTGATTTGAGTCCTGTTTTTACCAATTCATTATAAAGTTTTTAAAAACAAAAAAAATGTTGTGTAAACTCGCTTTTTCAAAAAAGTGAAAAAGTGAAAAATGCATTTAAATGTGGAATGATTGACATTGTGATATAAAAAGTCTTGGAGTGTAAATGCAAACTATATGTAATTTGTTTCTTTATACTTTGTTCTTATTATTAACTTTTCACTTGACCTTTTCAAAGTAATGTTACTTAACTTAAAATACTTAAATATACTTAAAGGTTTTACACTTTAGTTTGTTTTTTAAGTCTCTTCTGCTCCCCAAGGCTGCATTTATTTGTTCAAAAATAAAGTAAAAGCAGCAATATTGTGCAATATTATTACCATTTAAAACAATCTTTCTATTTGACTATATTTTATTTCTGAAGGATCATGTGACACTAAAGACTGGAGTAATGATGCTGAGAATTCAGCTTTACATCACAGGAATAAATTACACTTTAAGATATTTTCACATAGAAACCAGCTATTTTAAATCGTAATAATTCACTGTTTTTTCTGTATTTTTCATCCAATAAATTGCAGCCTTCTTTCAAAAATATTCAAAAAACATAATTATTTAAAACTTTTGAATGGTAGTGTTTACTTATTATTATCAGCATTAATAATGAACTAATTTAATTCATGTCATATTTTTATTTTCAAATAGTTCAATAAAATAGGTGAATAGTTAAATAAATTCAATGGTTTTTGTTATGGAACCAATTTGCTATGGAGAACTTTGAAACTGTACTGGTGTTGGCTCCGAATACTGAAACGTTGGGATAGTGACAACACTTTATTGAACTGAGGCTGATGAGTCTCACTTTGGTGACTTGAGGTCTCTGTGGATGATCTTGTGGAGGTGCAGGTAGTTCATGCCACTGGCGATCCCTGAAGCCCAGTCCACCAGCAGTCGTGGAGAGATCTTACGGCCGGCCCTGAGGACCTCGTACAGCTGCCCCTGTGCACAATACTCCATGATGATGCAGTAACACGGCGCCTGCGTGCACACACCCCTGAGAGACAACACGACAGCAAGCTTTAGTGTCAAACACACTGACGCTCAGGGGAGGGGAGGCATGGAAATGTTCTTCAGAACCAAGTTAAGAATTTTTTTTAGATTAACTCCAAGAAGTTCCTAAAGGCACGTTCACACCAAGAACAATAACTATAAAGATAACAATAAGTATATTAGCGTCCACGCCAGCGGACGATATTCTGTCTAAGCACATGGTGCTGTTTTGATGTGTTCTGATGCTTTAATGCTCAAGCTCTTAGATTTTGATTGGCTGTCAATGTTTTTAATCGATCATCAGCTGGAATAAAATCATTCTGAAAGTGATTCCAATGACATAGTTTCTCTGTGCCATTATCGGTAAACTTTGGCTATGTTTAGAATGATTTCAGAACTACATCTTTATCATTATAGTTATTGTCCTTGGTGTGAACGGGCCTTATTCTTGGTTGCAATTCTTAAGTTCTCAAATATTTTCTTAAGCACATTTTTTAAGAAGAAAATGACAGGCTCCGGCATTCGCCCAAGACTCGATCACCTCAAAAAAAGAAAGTAAAACTTTCAAAAGCACTGTCTGCAGATTAACGTCATAATCATAACAAGCGTGCAGACTGTTTTCATTGCGACCAGCTTAACGGGAGTTCAGCACTTCGGTGTCGTGTTTTTAATGTGCCATGCCTTTTAAACCGTTATGTGACTTGCTTTTAATGTTTACATCATCACTCACTGGTGTGCCTCCAGGGAACTCGTGCACATCATATTATATGTAGTTAGTGTTAATTACAACACTTAATTTGAAACAACTCAAATTCATAAAACATCTTTACTTTTGAGGATTAAAAGTGATAGTTCACACAAAAAAATGTAAATCTGTCATAATTTATTCACCCTCGAGTTGTTGCAAACCTTTATGAATTTCTTTCTTCTGCTGAACACAAAAGAAGAGATTTTGAAGAATGTTGGTTGACCCAATTTACTTTTTTCCCATACGATCTATGGAAATCAGTGGGGTCCATCAACTGTTTGGTTCAATATTCTACCCATATCTTTTGTGTTCAGCAGAAGAAAGAAATGCATACAGGTTTGGAACAACTTGACGGATACTGACAATTTAAATTTTTGGGTGAATTATCCCTTTAAGGCAAGTTAGAGGTTATCCTGACTTTAAGCAGTTCGTTTCAAGACTTTGATCATCCAGGTGGATGCTGCACATTGGTGGTGGTTGAGGAGATTCCCCCTTCTATGTAAAGCGCTTTGAGTGCTGAGAAAAGCGCTATATAAATGTAATGAATTATTATTATTATTATAAAAATTAAAAAAAGTAAATATAATTTTTTTCTCAAGTAACAAAAAAGAAGAATTTTTTGTTGGTCCGGCCCCTGAATTCAAAACTAAGCATTTATCGCAAGTATCTGGTCCTGTAAAGTGGGCATTGACACTGTGACCTACTTGAAGCTGATGACGTTGGGGTGCTTCAGTTTTCGGAGGTGTTTGATATCCGTCTCCTTCTGCTCGCGGACTTTCTTGATGGCGACCTCTTCGGAGTGAAACTTCCCGAGGAACACGGCGCCCTGAGCTCCACTTCCCAGCCACTGCAACTCAGAGATCTCCTCGAACGGCACCTCCCACATGTCTACTGACCAATCAGAAAGCACCGGGAACACGGTATCAAAACACAAATCAAAACCACAGCAAAGACCATCAAATCATCAACTGTAGAACTAATTTATTTTATTTTTGAACAATATCAGAAATCACAATCCATATAGTGCTACAATAAAACTGATACATCTCTTGGTGGAAATAACATCACAACATTTATTTCCATCAAGAAGTGCATCATTTTTTGCTCAAGATCTTGTATTGTCAACGCAAGAGTCCAGCACTCTGTAAAGTCTCCTCCAGCACATCCCAAAGACTTTTAATAAATTTAAGGTCTGGACGATTTGTAACAGTTCTAGGTTGAATTCACTGTTAGTAGTGCACTGATATAAGCAGAGAAGAAGTGAAGTTAAGGGAGCGCTAACTAAAACAGGGATGTGAGCTGGAGCTCATTGCATTCATCTGTGGTTTGGCTTTTTGAGGGGAAACAGTTTTTTTCTTTGCCACTTATGTTCTAATTGAGCAAATGCTAAATAAGTTTCTCTATTGGACTGTTTTATGATACGTTCGACTGCGTAATGCGCGTGGGAATTACCAATGGATTATATTGGGTGAGTTTGTCGTCTTTGAACTGCTTAAACCTGTGGAACTTCCCGTGGATGTTTACTGACTGAAATTAACGTGGCGTCATTGACTCTGAGAACGCTGGACTCATTACAACATTGCTTGGAAACTCAGGTTTTTCAATCACGAAAACTTTTAAACTGATTTGTATATACGGGTGCTGTTGTGCAGGGTGAATACGTTTGTTGTTACTTGTTTGGCACTTAAATATAATCACTGCAAAAACTCATCGTATGGTACGCTACTACATCTTTAAAGTGATTTCGTTCTATCTTTTGGAATTTAAGATGATATGTTACAAATTCATGTGTGAAAATGATTCCTTTTGCTCCCTCCAAACCATTCTTTCACAATATGAGCATGATGGTTTTTTTGGAAGGGCAAGAAAATAAATTCAAGCCCTGAACGTACTCATCACTAACCTTGCTGCTGAAGTTTGTACTCAGTCGAGTAAGTCTTCCCGATGATATTCCACACGGGTCTCAAACATCCAAACAGCCCCTCCAGGAATCCTCCGTTCCCCGGCCCGGCTCTATGAAAGTGCAGTTTGATGTCGTCATGCGGGAGGTGGTGCGTGCCGTTCCCGCTGTGCTCCACCGGACACCCGCTCTCCTCGTTCTTCTCCTCTCCGCCGCTTCCACAGCCTCCCTGCCCGCAGGACCCCGGAGACTCGGCCTCCTCGTGCTCCTGCAGCTGAAGCACGCTGTTTTCGAAGTGTCCCTGTTCCCGCGTGGAGTCCTCGCTGAGAGCGGTGCACGGAGGACTGATCCCGCCTGGTTCCTCGTCTCTGCACGGGATTGAGAGCTGCTGAAGAGGAACGGGAAGAGTTGTGGGAGGAGCGAGGTCTGAGATGATCTGTGGAGGAGAAGGTGGAGGAGGCAGAAGAGCCTGAGGAGAAATGTTGCTGCTGGTTTTCTTGATTGAGTCTCCGACGACCGTGAGCTTGAGCTCTTCCTTCAGCTTCCCCACTAGCAGACTGGGACACGATGTCCAGGACAGCACCTCCGGGGAGCTTCCCATGGTGCCGTGCATGGGCAGACGCCCTCCTCACCCGACGGGAAATGTGCGACGAGGCGTTACGGATGACTTCTGTTTGGGTTTATGACACACCTGCAGGAGGAAGACAGAGAGATAAGCGTGTCAGGACATTTCTGCTTTTTAAATTTTTTTTTTTTTTACTTTAAACAAACTGGTGCATTAAATAAGACACTGAAAATAACCCACACACATCGAGACATCAAGTGCATAGGACATTTCTAAAGTTGTACAATTTTGTAACATTATAAATGTCATTTTCGATCAATTTTAATGCATCCTTGCTGAATAAAAATATTAATTTCTTCCTCTTTTCTATAAATAAATAAATGTGTTTTATTATGGATTTTGTCAGAATGCATTCTGGGATAACCTTCTGTGAAGCATGCATGCGATTCTGCATTAGAATTTAGATACATTAAGACACCTACAGATGTGTGTAATGAATTTGTGAAATATAAATAAACGTTTTAAACAGCAACTACAGCTCTGACTGCTAAATACACACTGAAGCAGTCGATGCTAAATAAAGACTGAAACAGTTGATCATTTTAATTTCCAATCTCGTTCCGCACACAGCGGGAGAGGGATTGGAGGCATTTGCATTAATGATGATTATCTCTTTAAAGAGAGAGAGATTCCGGGAAGCCGTGGTTGTGATCCGGCCTCTGTTGATCGACTGTGTTAGTGCAGCTCTGAGATTAAAGCAGAATGAGTATTAGAAGCTCTGAGAGAGAAACATCTGGCACACATCGCTCGCAGCCCACCATCACTCACACACACACACACACACACTTGACAATCTGCTGCTGTAGTTACGCAAGACCAACTCTCCCAAAACAGGAATAATTTTGGTTGCATTAGTGTCTGAAACAGAGGTCAGCGACCTTTATGGCCCCGTTTACACCTGGCATTAAGATGTGTTTTGCTCGATCAGATCACAAACGGACGACGCTAAATACAGGTGTAAACGGGGTCTAAAACGTTTTGACAAAAGAGACGGATTAAAACACCAGGTGTAAAATGGAATGCGTCTCCCTCGTCCACACACACACACACGCATGCATAATTACATACACACACACACTCACCAGCCACTTTATTATGTACATAAATATAGTGTGCTGATTACAGCTTATTGTTTACTGCAATATTTGCACTGGTGTTTGTTGTTCTTCTCGTGTCCAAACCAAGTTTCTAGCCAAAAGAAAGTCTGTTTGTCCTCTTGACACAATCACAGCCAATCAGAAGACGCATCATGTTTAATGTAGTGTGACTATAGACATTGAAACCATGTACAACAAAACGTATAATAAAACGTTCTATATTGCAACTCCTGCTTAAAACTTAGACTGAGAAGAGGGTTTCACTGAGGATTATGGGTAACACACACACACACACACACAGATCCACCTGTATTCTCAGCCACTATTGATCATTATAGCCAAACAAACTGACCCGTTACTCTTAGTTACCAAAGCAAAATTCAAATAAAAGACAGACACATGACCTGGGAAAAGAACAGCTCTGTTTATCCAATCATTGCCTGACAAACCCAAAGCACACTCGCATACACATATATTCTGCATTCATGGACGAAACACACAGAGAGCCAAAGTATCTTTAAAAACCTGTCATGAAACCCCAAAAGAACAGCGCGAGTCAGAGTCCATCAGAGCGAGGGTCAGAGGAGAGAAACGGCAACCGGACGCTGCAATCGGATCAGGACCCGTGCAGCGCTTGTCCAATTCTGATTAGAAGGAAAGCTCAGGATCAGATAAAGCAGATTAATCAGAAACAGGAGAAACTCTTCTCACGCTCAGTCAGCTCATTATCATCAGGACATCCCAACCCTACAGCAGTTTTAGATGTTCACAGTAACACCGTTTAGCCAAAATATCAATCTGATCTCTCAGCGAAGACTGCTGAGGATGACAACAGAGAAATGCTGATATTAAACATCCACAATACTTTGTAAGAAAAATAAAAAGTTTGTAAATTAATTTTAGCATCATTCCACTATAGACAGTATGTAAGATGAATAAATATTTATTTTAAATAAATAATGACAAGAAAAAAAAACAAAAAAAAACAATACAATAAATAGACAAATAAAAAATAACAGATAAATAAAAAATACAATAATAACAATAATAAAAACAAAAAATAATATTGCAATAAAAATATCAATAAATAGACAAATAAAGATAAATACAATAAATAAATAACAATAATAAAAACAAAAAATAATAATATTGCAAAAACAAAACGGTAATTGATAATACAATACATAAACAAATAACAAAAAATAAACAAAGAAATAAAACAAAAACAAATAAGTATAATAAAAAGATAAAAGCAAAATTAAAAACAAACAAATAAATAAAAACAAAAATATAATACTAATACAATAAATAAATGAACAACCAAAAAAAAAAGATTATTATTATTAATACAATAAATAAATAAAATCTTAAAACGACAAATAAATAAATAAAATGTCTGATATTGTGCAACATATCGTGCATGCCCACTATATGTGGTGGGGTATTTGGTGTATGTAGGAGTGTAAGATGATCTGGTGAGTGGCTGTGATAGAGCTGCAGCAGAAGAGCATCAATAATGCATCACGTGTGCCGAGAGTGCAGCAGGAAACCAGAGAGCGTTTGCTCAGGTAACCCTCAAACCTGTGAGCGCGTGTGTGTGTGTAATTCCACTCCGTCTCCGGCTCAGAGTTACAGTCTGGAGGGGAAAGAAACACAAGTCCTGCCAAAATGCATTGACACGTGGAGAGACACACTGGTCATGACAACAGTTTAGTTCTGCTTCTATATCTACAGTCCAGTCCGGTCCGGTCCGGTCTGGCCCAATCAACATCAATCTGAAGTGCTACGAATTATTCATGGGTTTGGGTGGCAGCGCTGATATAAATAATATCTGGGTCTTATCAATGCAGTTCCTGTCCAATTAGATAACTAACCCAGCTGCTGTTATTAATGAGCTTGATATTCATAAAAATAACAGTATAAAGCAGTACTTCTCAAAGTCCGGACTCCGGTCCGGATCCGGACCCGGAGGGAATTCAATCCGGACCCACCTCCATTTCATATTTCAAGAGCACTAATTGTGTGTAAGGGATTAAAAGTGTGGATGCACGCAAGCGCGAACCACTAGTGTTTCTTCTTGCTGCGTATCTTTTACTAGGGTTTCCAAATTCCAAAACGTCGCTCTCACGGCCTGATTGGAGGTAGCTCGTCAAGGGGCCGTTCACATATCGTGTCTTTTGCGCGCTCCAGTTCGTTATTTTAAATGTAGGCGACTGCGAGCGGCAAGCGCGCTCATATTTGAAGCGACGCGCTAATTTTTTTCAGGCGCAGCGAGATGTATTGAAATCGCCTCAACTTTTCAGAGTGCCGCAAGCGCACTGCAGTTCATGTGACAAGAACCATCAAATCAGCTTCGCCCTTTCCGTAACAATATTGGAAGTTCCAGGGAAGTTCAGTCAACATGAAGGATGGGGGTGCACGTAAACACTACGGTTGTTTTTCTTTTCTCCATAAATAACGTTAAATCTTGTAGCAGAGCTACATCAAGCGTTTTTCGGTGGTGGAAATCTATTAGCTACTAAAACTTCTTTGTCGTCGAGAGCACAGTGCATGGTTGCATAGCAACGACAGACGCCACGGGAAAATCGGACCGAATTTTACTATTAATAATAGAAGATTATTATGTAATATTATTATGTAAATGTCAAGTAATTTATCTTTTTGGACTCACTCTTTTTATAAAAATGATTTAAAGGCTGAAATATGTGAGGTTTCTCTTTTTATAAAACCTTTTTTTGTCAACTTTATTTGAATTTTATTTTATTAGCCTACATGTGCCTATAGGGGTGGACCGGGGATGGCAGGGGTTGGTGGCAATGTAAGTACTTGGATATTTTGGATACATTACCACCGCGGGGCGAGGGCTTCGCGAGGCCAGTGTCTCCGTCTAGCAACCACACCTTTTGTGTCACGGTTTCGGCAGCTGATGGGAGACAGACAGTGCCATTTCTCACATTAGACTGCACTGTATTTTGCACCATGTTACTTTTGGCCTACCTCTTGTTGTGTTTTGTTAAGAAAAATACTGACATTTAAATTAATTGTTTTGCCACTTTTGCACTTGTTATTTATGTATTTTGAATGCAAAAGGCACCTTATTTTTTTCATAAAATGAGTATTGATTTGTTATGCATGTTTATTAAAAAATAAGTTTTGTAATAACCAATAGTTCCGGACTTTTGACATTGATGAAAATTCAGATTTGGACCTTTGAGTGTAGACTTTGAGAACCCCTGGTATAAAGTATGTTTCTTTCTGGACTTACAAGTATTAGACGAGCAACAAACTGAGATTTCTGACAAGAGAAATATATAGAGAAAATGAAAAAGACAGACAAAGAGAGAGACGTACAGGAAGACAAAGAACGAGAGAGATTTAACAAGGCCTTTAATCCACTAATCCGTCGACTGGGCTCAACGGAGAGCGTCTCGATACACACGGGTCCGTCATCACTGCTGAACCAGGAACCGGTTTGATCCAGAAACACGGATTCATCACACACTCAAATATTTGTCCAATCACATGCTCTCTATAAATGAGATCAGGGTTCCTGCACACTTTTTAAAGTCAAATTTAAGGCTTTTTAAGACCTTTTTAAGACCTGAAGAAATCAAAATTAATACCGTACATTAGGGGTGTGCAATATTGACAAAAATATATCTCGATATTTTAAACGTTTTGTTGATAATAATTAGATGATATTTTACTGATTGTGTTTTTGTGCTGGTGCCATGGCTGGTTTAGGCCTGTTGTTGACAGCAGACTCACGAAGATATTCATATTTATCATATTCTATGCGGTGGTCAGTTCACAGTAGTGACAGAAATGATTAATTAATGTGCAATATTTGCCACCTTAAATTGATTTCCAGGGGCATTTTCACCTATATATGGACATTTTTTTCTAAACTTATTTAGAGTTATTTATCACCTTTTATGTCAAATAGCCTACTAACATTCAAATTAAATTGTACAGTAATTATACTTATTTATACAATAATACTTAATTACACAATAATTATACAGTACCACCGTTACCAGTCAAATTAAATTATTCAATCAAAATCCATCTTTGCAGTGCAGAGGTCACACAGAAGCGGCATCAGAAGTGGCATTAATATTTACACTCCATTTACAATTGCATAAATAAAGCTATGACAGTTTTTTTTAAATCAATATTCAATATTTAAATGTGAAATGATTTCTAATTTTAACGTTTTAATTAAAGGGTACTTTAAATATGAAACTAAAACCGCCAGTAGGCGGCGGCAAGTCACTGTCTTAATACCGTAAGCGAGTTGAGCATACTGTCTATATGGAGTTGAGGGATTCATTCATTCAACCGATTTGTTCAAACGGCTGATTCATTCGGGAAAGAAACAAGTGATTGTTCATTGAATCGTTAAAATGACTCGTTCAAAACGTGGATTTCAGTCAAGAAAGCATCGCTGTCTGTTACATTGAGACTCTGCTACGGTTTCATTTTGAAATTCTAGTCGGCAAAATAAAGGGAAAACAAACAATATTGACAATATGGTGTCTAAAAAGTAACTCATGTTAATTTATTTTTAATTTAACTATTGTATAACAAATATATCACACTTGTGCACGGGAAAACGGCACTCTTACTGATGTGATATTCTAATATAAGAACAGAATATGATATAAATATAAGACAAAAACAGGCCTTACCTATAACTGCACTGACACATCACGCAGTGAAAGCACGAGAGACAAATGCGATGTCAGCTCACAGTGCCTCATACATCGTTAAAACAATGATTACAATATCATTGTAGACAATACACATCGCACACCTCTAAGGACATAAAGAATGAACTTACGACTGAACTGACATTGCCAACTTTCTTCTTCTCTCCTCTCTCGCGTGCAGGAGACAGACGTTATTCTGCCGCGAACGTGATGCGAATTGTCACGTGAACAAGCAAATCCACAAAGATAGAATAATAAAAAATAATACTACGCTAATTAGATAGTTTTAATTTGGAAAACATTTAGATATGTCTAAGTCGAAGTGTCATCTAAAATTTAAGACCTTTCATAAGTAAAAATAAGACTTTAAGACTTTTTAAGACTTTTTAAGGATCCGCGGGAACCCTGGAGAATGCTCCTCCCCCAATTACTCTGATTGATCTTGACAACTAAAGCGTACATTTATTTTATTTAAAAAAAAGAAAAAGAAAAGAAATATGTCCCACTTCATCTTCCTGTTTCAATTGGAAATAAGTCAACACAGAACAGAAACTGTGGTTGTCTTTAAATAAACATATTCTTAATAGTTCATGTAAATAGTGGTACAGTTCTGTTTAGTTTTTTAAAAATGAACAAACAAAACGTAAAATTAACATTTGAAGTCAATGCTGACAAGTTACTGAAAAGATTACAAGCATCAAGACCTTACAGAAACAAGCATTAAGACATTAAATAGAAAAATTATATAAATAATATATAAATAATATATATATTAATTATATAATAAGAAAAAATATTTTTGTTTAGTACAATTGTATAATTTGTATTAACTATAAGAACATAATGTTATAATATTAAATTAAAAACATAATAATAATAATAGTTAAATTCCATATGTTATTAATGTTAATATTAAATAAAAACCATGCTTCGTTTACAGCAACTAATAATGTGTTAAATTCCATGTAACCAAAATAATAATTATAAATGTATACAAATATAATTTAATATTTTTACATAAAATAAATAATAATAATAACATAATAATAATTATTATTAAATAGTATATAATAACAGTATATAATAATCCGTTAAATTCCATGTTACCAGAAATAATTTTTTTTTTTAGTATTGTATAATTTTATTAAGTATAAGAACATAATGTATTTATATTGCATTACAAACATAATAATATGATAATAATAACAATTTTGAATTCCATTACAAATTTACAATATTCCATGATACAAATTTAATAAAATAAAATAAAGAAATTGCATTCCTTATAATCCCCATCCCTACTGCCGAAAGAAATAATGTTCCTCAGCTGGACGAAAAGAAATTATTGGGTCACTCACACACACACACACACACACACACACACACACACACGAGAGATGCTGGGGACGGGACAGCTGGTGGGGCTGGAGGATCAGGTTCCTGTCGATGGTCAACAGACACACACCCAGATCCCCCACATCTGACAAGCAAATAATCCCACTGATACAAGAGGATGCACAATCTGCTCTGTGCCACAGCCGGATGACACACACACACACACACACACACACACACACACACACACACAGGCTTAGGGCACAAGCACGCTGATATTCCCCTGCACCGCACCACTGTGAACTCTTATGTAAAGATCATATCCATCAACAGGCCTAAAACAACAAGTATGCATCCTCCACAAACAAAACAATGTAGTGTGCAGAGATTCATAAACACACACACGATAGGAATTATGAGTTCACAGATGTGTGTGTGAGGCTGAATCTCACAAACCTGTCAAGAAATAGGATTAATTTTTTTATGAAATCATATTATTAAATTTGGACATTTTAGTTTGTTTACAAACGGCATTGATACTTGCATACTAAAACCTCTGCTCTAAACACAATGAACTTATGATCTGTAACAGGTAATGTCAATGTGTCGGTGAAAACGTGATTTTAAATGGCCTCAAACACACTCTCCACTATGATGGGGTATGTCGGGGGTCGTGAGGGCCTCCACTCAGAGAACAGCTGCTCATACAACAAAGAGCCGGTTTACTGAGCCTCGTCCAATCACACGCTGAGAGCTCATGACTGACAGATGTGAGAGGCCAATCAATCACAGGGAACAATGCAGACCTCAGAGTTCAGCAGACCGGCTGTGAGCGGCACCTGAGCATCAACATCCCACAGGACAACATCACCGTCTCAATGAGCAGTGGATTTGGGTTGAGGCTTTCAGACAATTATCAAGCTTTATAAATGGCAAAAACCGATTACGCTGATGTCTTGTATTGTAATATAATACAAAAATACTGTCAATTTTAAAATGCATGCATTTACTTTGCTTGTGGTTTTCAATTTCTGATTAATTACAGTATATGGACTTTATAATGGTATTAATGCAACATTTTATTTAATACATTACATTTTCTTTTTCCATTTGCAAATATTTCTTGATTTAATAATAAAACACTAGATGTTATTAGATTTATGCTTTGAAAAAAGAACGAATTGCTGCTAATGTAAGACAAAAAACTAATTTGAAAATGTTGCCTGAAGTAAATGCGTCTTATTTTAAGGATGTTTTTTTTATTACTATAAAACAACACAACATTATTAATAAAATGCTTTTTTGCAGTGTTCCTGCCGGAGATTCAGTCCAGCTGAAATCTGTCATCCAGAGTAACTGTCAGGAATGTTTGTCCTGGATGAAAATGCTCAGGATTGACTCATTACTTATCATCTCATGGCTTTCTTCTCAGAGGTCTAAACAGCGAGGATCTTTCCAGGCTCAGTTTGGAAAAGAAAACAAGCATACTGCTAAATATTGACTGAATACTGCATATTATTATTAATATTTTTAAAAATGAAAAGTATGTACACATTTCAAAGCATAGTATGCCACAATACTGTCACGTTACTTTGTTATGATGATCACATGACTTTAATTCAGAGTGGTGTTATTTATGCATTTCATTTCATTTGCAAACCTGTAATCTACTACGGTATAGCAAGGTAAACCTGTAATCTACTACGGTATAGCAGGGTAAACCTGTAATCTACTACAGTATAGCAGGGTAAACCTGTAATCTACTACGGTATAGCAAGGTAAACCTGTAATCTGCTACGGTATAGCAAGGTAAACCTGTAATCTGCTACGGTATAGCAGGGAGAACCTGTAATCTACTACGGTATAGCAGGGTAAACCTGTAATCTGCTATGGTATAGCAGGGTAAACATGTAATCTGCTACGGTATAGCAGGGTAAACCTGTAATCTGCTACGGTATAGCAGGGTAAACCTGTAATCTGCTACGGTATAGCAGGGTAAACCTGTAATCTGCTACGGTATAGCAGGGTAAACCTGTAATCTGCTACGGTATAGCAGGGTAAACCTGTAATCTGCTACGGTATAGCAGGGTAAACCTGTAATCTGCTACGGTATAGCAGGGTAAACCTGTAATCTGCTACGGTATAGCAGGGTAAACATGTAATCTGATACGGTATAGCAGGGTAAACCTGTAATCTGATACGGTATAGCAGGGTAAACCTGTAATCTGCTAAAGTATAGCAGGGTAAACCTGTAATCTGCTACGGTATAGCAGGGTAAACCTGTAATCTGCTAAAGTATAGCAGGGTAAACCTGTAATCTACTACGGTATAGCAGGGTAAACCTGTAATCTGCTACGGTATAGCAGGGTAAACCTGTAATCTGCTAAAGTATAGCAGGGTATACCTGTAATCTACTACGGTATAGCAGGGTAAACCTGTAATCTGCTACGGTATAGCAGGGTAAACCTGTAATCTGCTACGGTATAGCAGGGTAAACCTGTAATCTACTACGGTATAGCAAGGTAAACCTGTAATCTACTACGGTATAGCAGGATAAACCTGTAATCTACTACGGTATAGCAGGGTAAACCTGTAATCTACTACGGTATAGCAAGGTAAACCTGTAATCTACTACGGTATAGCAGGGTAAACCTGTAATCTACTACGGTATAGCAGGATAAACCTGTAATCTACTACGGTATAGCAGGGTAAACCTGTAATCTGCTACGGTATAGCAGAGTAAACCTGTAATCTACAACGGTATAGCAGGGTAAACCTGTAATCTGCTACGGTATAGCAGGGTAAACCTGTAATCTGCTACGGTATAGCAGGGTAAACCTGTAATCTACTACGGTATAGCAGGGAAAACCTGTAATCTGCTACGGTATAGCAGGGTAAACCTGTAATCTGCTACGGTATAGCAGGGAAAACCTGTAATCTGCTACGGTATAGCAGGGTAAACCTGTAATCTACTACGGTATAGCAGGGTAAACCTGTAATCTACTACGGTATAGCAGGGTAAACCTGTAATCTACTACGGTAGAGCAGGGTAAACCTGTAATCTACTACGGTATAGCAGGGTAAACCTGTAATCTGCTACGGTATAGCAGGGTAAACCTGTAATCTACTACGGTATAGCAGGGTAAACCTGTAATCTACTACGGTATAGCAGGGTAAACCTGTAATCTGCTACGGTATAGCAGGATAAACCTGTAATGTGCTCGGACCACAGATGAGGTACTGATGGGGAAAAAACAGAACAGTTCTGACTAAAGAAATTACTGGAAATTATTGTCCCAGTCTTATATAGTTCAAAACTAATAATAACCAAAACTGTAACAAAACCCTCAATGAAGTTTCATATTCAATACAATGTAAGCTAAGGTGTTATGTTATTTATAAATGAACTGACCAGGTTTGAAGATGCAAATGAATTGATGAATCATAGCTCTGAATCAGTTCCCTGAAAAAGACAGTTTGAACTGATTCATGGAAATGAATCAAACCTATCAACTCAAACACTGCTTTTGCTACTGAATTTTAAATCAGAGATGCTATTAAACTATATTATAGTCACAATAATAACAAAAAAGATAACAGAAAAAGTGCTATATAACTGCTTCATTCATTCATAGTACAAAGGCACAGCCTTCAGAAAACATAATGGTAAAATAAAATCATTGCAATGTTTATATCAAAAACTGCTTCTGTCTGTCAAAGCAAACGTCAATGTTCATCAAAATATGATGATCCACCAGTATTCTGAGCCTTCAAACGGAAATCATTGACATTCACTGCATCTATTACACACACACACACATTACCTGTCCCTGCATGCGTGTCCTGAGCTGTGCTGATCCTGCTTTGGGTTTACTCTGGCTTCGGATCAGAGCCTGCACAGTTATTCCTCCTCTGGGATCCTAAAGCTGCTGTTTACTCAGAGCTGAAATCATAAGAGTACACAGGGACATGAATGGCCTAAATACATGTGTTAGTTACTGCAGTCTGACGTCGAGTGAGGAGCTTCAGCGGGAGCAGGGTTGGATGGTGGGAACAAATGCTTTTCTCATGGTGCCAATCATTTTATATCAGCATAACATACATAATTAAGTTTTCTTTTAGCAGTAAGTCAGAGGAATTTTAAAAAATATTTTGATAAACATGCAATATAAACACCCTTCGCTCTATATAAACACACATCTACAAAAATAGGTTATTATTGTATAAATAAATATTATAGTAAAAAAAAAAATCTAATAAATAAATACATTTATTGAAAATAAAAAATATTTAGTTGCACAGTCATTATTCATATTTACAAATATTTTATATATATATATATATATATATATATATATATATATATATAATAACACATTGTCATGTGAACAATCAGTTAGTAGAAACAGATTAACATTCATGAAACGCAAGTACACAAAACTGGCTTCGTTTAAAGAGACGTCATTGCAAATAAGTTAACTTGTACTTCAGCAAGTGATTCAGTTGTTAATTCAGTAGAATCTGCGACTGATTCAGTGCAAAGATTCATCTAACGGTGATTCAGGTGTTGATTTGATAGAATCTGCGACTGATTCAGTGCAAAGAATTATCTAACGGTGATTCAGGTGTTGATTTGGTAGAATCTGAGACTGATTCAGTGCAAAGATTCATCTAACGGTGATTCAGGTGTTGATTTGATAGAATCTGCGACTGATTCAGTGCAAAGAATTATCTAACGGTGATTCAGGTGTTGATTTGGTAGAATCTGAGACTGATTCAGTGCAAAGATTCATCTAACGGTGATTCAGGTGTTGATTTGATAGAATCTGCGACTGATTCAGTGCAAAGAATTATCTAACGGTGATTCAGGTGTTGATTTGGTAGAATCTGAGACTGATTCAGTGCAAAGATTCATCTAACGGTGATTCAGGTGTTGATTTGATAGAATCTGCGACTGATTCAGTGCAAAGAATTATCTAACGGTGATTCAGGTGTTGATTTGGTAGAATCTGAGACTGATTCAGTGCAAAGATTCATCTAACGGTGATTCAGGTGTTGATTCGGTACAATCTGTGACTGATTCAGTGCAAAGATTCATCTAACGGTAATTCAGGTGTTATTTCGGTAGCGTCTGTAACTGATTCAGTGCAAAGATTCATCTAACGGTGATTCAGGTGTTGATTCGGTAGAATCTGTGACTGATTCAGAGCAAAGATTCATCTAACAGTGATTCGGGTGTTGATTCGGTAGAATCTGTGACTGATTCATCTAACGGTTTCAATTCAGATCTTTTTGAATGATTCATTAAAAGAAGTGGCTCATCAAAATCATGTTTTCTTGAATCAGACCACACTGTGTTCACTCTGTATGTTTTTGATTCACTCAAAATAACTGTCTCATAGGAATCATTTGCTTGTGAATTGTTTCAATGTATGTTTGTTTTCAAATATAAAAACAAATGCAAACACCGTAGAGCAAACTTTACACCAAACTCTCTGCTTCTACATTACCACTGCACAAATTCACTGTAAGTGTGATCATGCACAGGATGGTCATACTGGATGAAGTTTGGATCTTAACAGAAAACCCGTGGGCAAATCACCACCTCTCCCCTCCTACACACACTCACACAAACTCATTCATTTTGCAGGGGGAGCGATTGTTAAGAACAACGAGTGTAAATCCTGCAAATACGGCTGGTGGTTTGTGGGAGTATGAGGTGAGTCATAACACTGATGCAGCAGCCGGCTAAAAAAAGACTGCGGAGATGGGAGGAATACACATACACACACCGTGCATCAGTTCGACGTCACAGCGCCGCAGGGCCCATGATCTCAGGAGACTCAGAGCCCCGGGGAACCGGCATCACGCAGACCCACTCCAAACGTGTTTGATAAAGAGACGCTGACATACGAAGTGTTCTTTTTTTTTCTAAAGTCTTCATTAAAAAGTTATAAGCCATGAACCAAACCAATCAGCTACGAGGAGAATCACAATTACAAGTACAAACTTTGATTTGAAGCAAAAAAGAGTTTGAAAATACAGAAAGACAAAAGGAACAAGACTGTGTACTTTATGAAAACGATGGATGGACTTTATGAAAACGATGGATGGACTTTATGAAAACGATGGATGGACTTTATGAAAACGATGGATGGACTTTATGAAAACGATGGATGGACTTTATGAAAACGATGGATGGACTTTATGAAAACGATGGATGGACTTTTTGAAAACGATGGATGGACTTTATGAAAACGATGGATGGACTTTATGAAAACGATGGATGGACTTTATGAAAACGATGGATGGACTTTATGAAAACGATGGATGGACTTTATGAAAACGATGGATGGACTTTTTGAAAACGATGGATGGACTTTATGAAAACGATGGATGGACTTTATGAAAACGATGGATGGACTTTATGAAAACGATGGATGGACTTTTTGAAAACGATGGATGGGTGGACTTTTTGAAAACGATGGATGGATGGATGGATGGATGGATGTGCTTTTTGAAAACGATGGATGGCTGGATGTATGTTTTGAAAACGATGGATGGATGGATGGACTTTTTGAAAACGATGGATGGATGGATGGACTTTTTGAAAACGATGGATGGGTGGACTTTATGAAAACGATGGATGGATGGATATACTTTTTGAAAACGATGGATGGATGGATGGATGTGCTTTTTGAAAACGATGGATGGATGGATGTATGTTTTGAAAACGATGGATAGATGGATGGACTTTTTGAAAACGATGGATGGATGGATGGATGGATGGACGGATGGATGGACTTTTTGAAAACGATGGATGGATGGATGGATAGATGGATGTTTTGAAAACGATGGATGGAAGTTTTGAAAACGATGGATGGATGGATGTACTTTTTAAAAACGATGGATGGACTTTGAAAACGATGGATGGATGGATGGAAAGATGGATGTTTTGAAAACGATGGATGGAAGTTTTGAAAACGATGGATGGATGGATGGATGGACTTTTTGAAAACGATGGATGGATGGATGGACTTTGAAAACGATGGATGGATGGATGGATGGATGGACGGATGGATGTACTTTTTAAAAACGATGGATGGATGGACTTTTTGAAAACGATGGATGATGGATGGATGGATGTTTTGAAAACGATGGATGGATGGATGTACTTTTTAAAAACGATGGATGGATGGACTTTTTGAAAACGATGGATGGATGTTTTGAAAACGATGGATGGATGGATGTACTTTTTGAAAACGATGGATGGATGGATGTATGGACTTTTTGAAAACGATGGATGGATGGATGGATGATGGATGGATGGACTTTTTGAAAACGATGGATGGATGGATGGATGGATGGATGTTTTGAAAACGATGGATGGATGGATGTTTTGAAAACGATGGTTGGATGGATGATGGATGGATGGATGTACTTTTTGAAAACGATGGATGGATGGATGATGGATGGATGGACTTTTTGAAAACGATGGATGGATGGATGGATGGACTTTTTGAAAACGATGGATGGATGGATGGATGGATGGATGGATGGATGGATGTTTTGAAAACGATGGTTGGATGGATGGATGGATGTACTTTTTGAAAACGATGGATGGATGGATGGACTTTTTGAAAACGATGGTTGGATGGATGATGGATGGATGGATGTACTTTTTGAAAACGATGGATGGATGGATGATGGATGGACTTTTTGAAAACGATGGATGGATGGATGGATGATGGATGGATGGACTTTTTGAAAACGATGGATGGATGGATGGATGGATGGATGGATGTTTTGAAAACGATGGATGGATGGATGTTTTGAAAACGATGGTTGGATGGATGGATGGATGTACTTTTTGAAAACGATGGATGGATGGATGGACTTTTTGAAAACGATGGATGGATGGATGGATGGATGGATGGATGTACGTACTTTTTGAAAACGATGGATGGATGGATGGACTTTTTGAAAACGATGGATGGATGGATGGATGGACTTTTTGAAAACGATGGATGGATGGATGGATGTATGGATGGATGTTTTGAAAACGATGGATGGACTTTATGAAAACGATGGATGGACTTTATGAAAACGATGGATGGACTTTTTGAAAACGATGGATGGATGGATGGATGTATGGATGGACTTTATGAAAACGATGGATGGACTTTATGAAAACGATGGATGGACTTTATGAAAACGATGGATGGACTTTTTGAAAACGATGGATGGGTGGACTTTTTGAAAACGATGGATGGATGGATGGATGGATGGATGTGCTTTTTGAAAACGATGGATGGCTGGATGTATGTTTTGAAAACGATGGATGGATGGATGGACTTTTTGAAAACGATGGATGGATGGATGGACTTTTTGAAAACGATGGATGGGTGGACTTTATGAAAACGATGGATGGATGGATATACTTTTTGAAAACGATGGATGGATGGATGGATGTGCTTTTTGAAAACGATGGATGGATGGATGTATGTTTTGAAAACGATGGATGGATGGATGGACTTTTTGAAAACGATGGATGGATGGATGGATGGACGGATGGATGGACTTTTTGAAAACGATGGATAGATGGATGGACTTTGAAAACGATGGATGGATGGATGGATAGATGGATGTTTTGAAAACGATGGATGGAAGTTTTGAAAACGATGGATGGATGGATGTACTTTTTAAAAACGATGGATGGATGGACTTTGAAAACGATGGATGGATGGATGGATAGATGGATGTTTTGAAAACGATGGATGGAAGTTTTGAAAACGATGGATGGATGGATGGATGGATGGACTTTTTGAAAACGATGGATGGATGGATGGACTTTGAAAACGATGGATGGATGGATGGATAGATGGATGTTTTGAAAACGATGGATGGAAGTTTTGAAAACGATGGATGGATGGATGTACTTTTTAAAAACGATGGATGGATGGACTTTTTGAAAACGATGGATGATGGATGGATGGATGTTTTGAAAACGATGGATGGATGGATGTACTTTTTAAAAACGATGGATGGATGGACTTTTTGAAAACGATGGATGGATGTTTTGAAAACGATGGATGGATGGATGTACTTTTTGAAAACGATGGATGGATGGATGATGGATGGATGGACTTTTTGAAAACGATGGATGATGGATGGATGGATGTTTTGAAAACGATGGATGGATGGATGTACTTTTTAAAAACGATGGATGGATGGACTTTTTGAAAACGATGGATGGATGTTTTGAAAACGATGGATGGATGGATGTACTTTTTGAAAACGATGGATGGATGGATGATGGATGGATGGACTTTTTGAAAACGATGGATGGATGGATGGATGATGGATGGATGGACTTTTTGAAAACGATGGATGGATGGATGGATGTTTTGAAAACGATGGATGGATGGATGTTTTGAAAACGATGGTTGGATGGATGATGGATGGATGGATGTACTTTTTGAAAACGATGGATGGATGGATGATGGATGGATGGACTTTTTGAAAACGATGGATGGATGGATGGATGATGGATGGATGGACTTTTTGAAAACGATGGATGGATGGATGGATGGATGGATGGATGTTTTGAAAACGATGGATGGATGGATGTTTTGAAAACGATGGTTGGATGGATGGATGGATGTACTTTTTGAAAACGATGGATGGATGGATGGACTTTTTGAAAACGATGGATGGATGGATGGATGTTTTGAAAACGATGGATGGATGGATGGATGGATGGATGTACGTACTTTTTGAAAACGATGGATGGATGGATGGACTTTTTGAAAACGATGGATGGATGGATGGATGGACTTTTTGAAAACGATGGATGGATGGATGGATGGATGGATGTATGGATGGATGTTTTGAAAACGATGGATGGATGGACTTTTTGAAAACGATGGATGGATGGATGTTTTAAAAACGATGGATGGATGATGTACTTTTTGAAAACGATGGATGGATGGATGGATGGACTTTTTGAAAACGATGGATGGATGGATGGACTTTTTGAAAACGATGGATGGATGGATGGATGGATGAATGATATATTACATGCGTAATGTTTTGCAAATGTTTATCTTTGCCTCAACAACTTCATCAGTTTGTAAGAAATGTTTTTTTTAAAGTGTTTTTCCCATTCATTCTTCATGCAAAATATGCATATAAATACAAATATTTAAGTTTGAGAGCATTTGGTAATTCGAAGGTACTTTTTGCCACGATTCTCTGATTGGTAGAGATTTCTCTGCAGAATCATGGGTAATGTAGTTTTTCCACCAGGATAGTCCACTGTTAAATTTTATTGTTCAAATAACACAGATTGATTGATGGCTGCATCAAAAGCATATACCATTGATTACCAACCTTACAGATCACAGAAGGTCCGTCTTTAATGGTTTATAAGTTATCGTTCAAATCAATTCCCCTATGGAGAACATCAGGGATGTAACGATTCACTCATCTCACGATGCGATACGATTTTCTCGCGATTTTTTTAACTAATGAGATTTAAGACAAAAGTGTCACTTTTATTATTTCTCAGACAAAATGCTGCACATTTCTTTTTAATTTAAAATATATTTGTCAAATAATAAAACTACATTAAAAAAATTCCCTTCAAGGTTGTTTCAACTCAGTCTTTCTGTCTGTCTGGTCAAGAGGCTGGACACTGGTACCTTCGCACACTATGTAAAAGACTGTAAAATTAGTACCAGATTGACAGGGGTTTTACATTGTAATAAAGGCAAGATTCTAATTTTGTTATAATTTGTATCATTACACTAGTAAGAGTTTAAAAAACACACATTTAGAGAAAGAGAAAGTAAAATAAATACACCACCTGGTTGCCACGGAAACACTGATGCACTTTGTGATCTCCGTGGCTCTCGCAACTGTCGCATTAATGCCTTTTACATGAAAACGGAGGTGACTGGTGCTTCTCACGGTGGTGGTGATTATTATTAGTCTACGGAAAGTCAAAATGCCGCCACACCTCCGATTTGAATGAGTCAACGTCAACATCTACGCTTGCCGTCGCCATGTGTTTGACGGCGCGCGCACACCAGTCTATGGCACACACTGGCGCGGCGCGAGCGGAGCAAACCGAGCGTTTCAGTTCATTCCTATGGAAGTTCAGCTTGGCTCACACAAGATCAAGTTCCATGAATGAAGTGAAAAAACTCGCTAGCTTCGCGCCAGTGTGTGCTCGCTGCTATTGTGCCTGTGAAGCGAGGTTCACAACTTCACAGTAGGCTACACTACACAGGGTCCCCGCGGGTCCTTAAAAAGTCTTAAAACGTCTTTAATAAAATTTTCGCTTTTTAAGGCCCGAAAAAGTCTTAAAATCTGAGATTTCCGATAAGGAGGTCTTAAATTTCACGTACGGGCCTTAAATTTCTTGTCCGACTCGTCATCCGTTATTTTGTTTTGTTTTTTGAACAGTGCGCACCATTTGGGGGCAGCACTTTTCTATGTGGGTGCAACCTGCTTCATTCCATAGGTGACTGAAGATGAATGCGTCGCGTTGATGGTTTTAATTCCGTTAATTCCGTCTGTAAATTAATGTTAATTCCGTTATTGAAAACCATGACGAAAAATGTTTGTTGACGACTTTTTTTCCCCTGACGAAGACAAGACCATGAAAGACGAGACCCACGTCATTAAACGATAACTGTGACTACCGGTATTATATCAACACGTACAATATCATTGATAACTGTGACTACCGGTATTATATCAACACGTACAATATCATTGACGAAAAAAGACGAGACTAAAGTGTGTTTAAAAAAAATACAAACTTGACTAAAACCACTTTTTTGTCGAATAAAGGAGACAACAACACATTACAGACTGTCTTTACGAGCGAGCGTTCATGCTTACGGTTGCCAGATGTAAATAATTAAAATCCCCAGTCAGAGCTTTTCGGTTAAAATAACGTTTTCTAGCCGTTCTTGTCAATGGTATCTGGCAACCATGCTCGCGCGCGCGCTCTCTACACTGCTGAAGAAGCGCGGATGATCTGAAAACACAGACAAGTAAGCTGGAGTTCAGTGATTTTCATTTGATATTTTCTACTTAAATTAATTAGTGTCATTCAGTTGGTCTTTATTCTGTCACGAGCCGCTTGCGCTGTTTGTGCGACTATATCTGCGATCAGTACAGGCTGATATCTAGCAGTGTTTTTAATGTTGATCATTTTATTGCTATTTTGCAACGAAAGCCACGGCAGAACTGCAGCACACAGCGGTGATTCGAGAACGTGAGATTCAATGACCCGTTCATAAATACAGCCACTTGCTTTGTTACCATAGACTGTGCTTGTTACTGAATGAATGAATGACTCGATGACGGATGACTCGCTCATAAAGACAGTGACTTACCGCCACCTACTGGCGATTTTAATTTAATGTTTAAAAGTATTACCTCGTTTTTACCATCATTGCATATTTATTGAACATTGTTTCATTTAAAGCATTATTTATTTTATAAAAGTATTTATAAAGGTAAAAAATGAACTGGAAAAAATCGATTAAAATGGGCAGATATTGTCCCTTAATGGAAAAGGTGTGACTGCAGTCTAAGTGCAAGAGGGGTTACGGCACTATAAAAGATTGGAGAACCACTGAAGGGATATGTAGAATTGCACAAGTGCTACTGCTAAAGAGTGCATTGTCAATACAGCCTGTTACCTTGATTCAAATGTCTCATAAGCTTAATTGAATTGGCCTAAAGCGAAAAATTATAAATTTAATTTTTTGTCTAAAGACTACATATAAAATAGCTACCAAAATTAATGTCGGTAATTGAAGTTTGACTTTGTCAACTAAAGCAATGAAAGACAAAATTACTAAAATGTGACCAATAAGACCAATTTTCATCTGAAGACTAAGACTAAAAAAAAAATGGCTGCCAAAATTAACACTGTCGTGTTGAACATCTTCCTGTCTTTTTGTCGTGGTAAAGTCTTAAATTTGCCTTTTAGAGGACTTAAAAAGGTCTTAAAAGTCATTAAATTTGCTGTTTAAAAATGTGCAGATACCCTGCTACAGTAAACGCCCCTGCTGTTTAAAACATGTATCGCGATTCGTTTAACATTTCAACCGACTTGAATCGTCACACATTTTTATCGATTTTTAACCGGAATCGTTATCCCTAGAGAACATAAATGGGATTTTTACTTCCAGAACTTGACTCGATTAAAAGAAAAGAGGAGCAGGGATAATGCTTCAGCTCAGTTTTGATGACAGAGATCGCAGAGCGACAACAGAGGACACGAGGAGCGACTCCACCAGCTGATGCTCCACAGCAGGAACTACAAGCCATGAAGATGAGGATGCAACATTACAGGAGACGGACCCTCACACACGCATTATGACACAGCCACGACACGACTCAAGATTACTGGCACTTCCAGCTCTTTTCTCTCATCCCCCCCCCCCCCAAACGCTTTTAAAGCTCTGACACATAATCAATACTTTACATTGGCACTTCCATTAGCTGCTGCGACCTACACACACACACACAAACCAGCAGCAGTCTTGCGTTATACTCCATCTTTACAACCGGCTGAAGAAGCTCTTCTAATAGTCTATGAGCAGTTTTCTCTCTCTCTCTCTCTCTCTCTCTCTCTCTATGCTGATTTAAATCCCCGGGCGACCAGCATGAGGTTATATAAACATGCTTAGAAACAAACTGAGCTGCTCTCCTCCATTGCATCTGGGTTACAGACATGATTTCACAATATAACAGAAACATCACAAACAAAAAAACAAATAGAGGACTAGGTTGTATGACAGTCTGTGTGTGCATATACATTTATATATAAATATTTTTACCGGCCATTAAACGGTTTTAGCAAAAAATTCACAATTCTCTATTCTATTTTCAATACCACCGCGAAAACTACCAGCCTACTAATATACATTTAAAACATTATTAAAGACAAGTAAAAGTCGTTTTCATGTAGAGACGTTTTTTAAAGTAATCAAATGTAACTTTAAGCCTACGTTTACACTAGTGCGTGCCGTTCTCCCTGATTGGGTCTTCTGGATCATTACATACCCTTCTATGATTGGACAAGCCCCTATCACATGACCGTTACGCTCCCAGAACACGACAACAACAGAGCAGCCTCAGCGACAGTGTAAACAAAAACATGGAGACGGAACTGCAAGCTTTGCTGACTTTGTTGTCCTTTTTTAGCAGCCATTGTGCAGTTAAACTATTATAGAGCAATCAGCAACTGTTCACACGTGTACGCACATGCCCAGTGTGTGCATGAATGGTCACGTGACGCATTTTCGGTTGTATAGTGTGGACCGAGATCTTTTCTGAAATGCAGTGGAAATGTCAGTATGGACTAGGATCGTTTTCAGTTTAAACGAAAACGCACATGTGTAAAGATAGCCTTTAAGACATAATCCACGGATCGAATACTAATACACAGGCATTGTCTTTCTCTACTGTTTACGCGCACTTAAGCCACAAAAGACTATGTTTACTAGGATACTCGCCGAGGCGGGCATTTTTTTACATATTTTTGAGTGAATTAAGCGCAAGACGACGTGAAAAAGAACTCAATTCAGTATTCGTGCACACACACACTATCTGAGACGTGGCTTTCTGGGCGCACGCTTTGGACGTCTGCACGTACAAAACGCAGCGAGTAACAAACTGAGTTCCCTTTCACGGCCTCTTGGCTTGAATATTTAAATTGGCAAGGATTACACTTTAGTGGCGATCCAGCACGGGCATGTCAACTGTCCAGAGAGTCTTTACATTCGTTCACGTTCTCATAATTGCATTGTTAAAATGCATAAAAATGTTACTGGCCAACAGGTTTCAAACACTCGCCAACACCGATTTTTACTTGCATTTGGTGCTTGGCGAGTGTTAAAATTTAGGACCTGCAATAAAATAATATAATATAATATAATACAATGGATACTTTTAATTAATTTGTAATGCTAATAATAGTTCTATTTAAATTAACCATTACATTTTACTGGTATTGGTACCGACTACAGAAACTTTGGTATCATGACAGTCAAAATGAGGAAGAAGTTAAATTATAAACTATAGTTGTTTACAGCACTACAGTAACTTAAAGCATTAATACAGAAGGTGTGTGAATATTGACTATTTTACCACAGTTTCGAATGAGGCTCATAATTTACAGTCGGAACAATCAGTTTCATTATTTAGCTTTTGGCTTGCATCCATCAAGTTCCAAATAAAGAGAACATTTAATTAATAAGCATTTAAACAGGTATTATCATATGATTAATACGTAAATCCATCTTAGTTGAAATTTCAAGCAAAAATGACTATATTGTGATAAACACACACATGCTGTGATCTAAAATTACTCCGTGTAATTAAAGATCTCAATCTGGACAAAAGGCAACACAAAAGAAGCGAAAGAGACGCATTTTTCAAATGTATGACATGCGATTCCCTTGAGAGAAGTCATTAAGTTACATGCATATGTGCGTGTGAGTGTGTGTGTGTGTGTATCCCTGTTGGCTGCTCCATCTGTCCTTCAACAGAGGGCGGCGGGAGGAGAATCGCCGCATCAAACACGAGACAAATGTAGCTCATACGCACACCAACACGCACTCACTCAAGTTACACTCACATCTTCAACTCGAAACAGCCATCCGAAAGCATGTATACAAGAGAGGAGACACATACAGCGACAACAAACACATACACACAGGAAGAAGGAAAAGAAAAACACTGAAGCGTAACACAAGCATGCAAACGCAGAGCTGCAGTGGATTACTCACAGCTGACGGAGATGCCATACATGATCCTCCTCTCCGGCAGAGAAACAGCTGAAACCAGCCAGCCAACCGAGAGAGAGAGAGAGAGAGAGAGAGAGAGAGAGAGAGAGAGAGAGAGAGAGAGAGAGAGAGAGAGAGAGAGAGAGAGAGAGAGAGAGAGAGAGAGAGAGAGAGAGAGAGAGAGAGAGAGCGCTGCATCGTCTGAGTGGGCGGCAGAAGAGTCGACTGCTCACGTCACACTTTTCATGAATGAAGGGGCCGGATGACGCAGGCACGATGCAGAGAGCCCGATCTCTCACTCACACACACACACACACACACAATGCGGAAGCGGAACAGACGAGGGAATGATTTGAAAACACGGGAGACTAATGCATGTGGCGCATTCGCTCTCTGTGTGCGCACCATCCCAAATTAAAGAGGTCACATTGTGCATTGTTTTAGTAAATAGGACTTTTATGTGGCTTTTAGTCCATATCTGTTATCTTTGAGCTCGTTATATCAATGCTCGTATATTTCTAATCTTCTTCTATGAAACTATCAAAAACACTGATGACATCAGCTTGCATTACAATTTTTGTCCAATCAAATGCTCTTTATAGGAGAAACACGTCCCACTGTCTGTCTAGTGAACTACATAACATAACCTTCTGGTCATATAATACAAAAAGCTACAAACTCTTCATTAAGTCCAGGCCCAACTTCCCATTTCAATAATGAAAAGTGAAATCAATCATTTAGTTTTAAAAGCATCAGCAAAAAAACATCCCATTATTTTTTATTTCCACATAGTTCAATAATAATAAAAACGTTAAAAACATACATATAAATAGTAAAAAAAAAAAATGTATTAAATCAAAATATATATTAATCACTATTATTAGCATAAACTCGAAAGGTTTATTCAGTTAAAGCATTAATATAGTGTAGAAGGCTAATACCCCCCCCCCCCCCCCCCCCCCCCTGATGACTAGTAAACTAAAAATAACCTATCCACCTTATTCCTGAGCCCCATGACGCTTTGCGCGAATTATGGGTGTAACTTCCGTTAAGCTGTAAACAATCAGTGAAAGGCTCGCTCTATGATCGCAATACGTTAAAAAAGTGTCACAATGAGATGACATTAATCGACTCACCCTTCAATCATCGAACATTAAAATGAAATTTAAAAGTTTAAAAGAATCAACAGACCAAAAATAGCCCCAAAAGCGCGAGTCTTTGGTTAAATATCACTGTAGTAGGCAAATATATATCTGTATTGTATAACAAGCCTTAATCAAAAATGTGCATTAACTTCAGCATTACGTGACGCTACATCAAAGTGATTTCCGTCATTTTGACAGATTATAGATTGCATTTACCTGTGAAAACAAACCTGGAAAGAGACGTGAGGATTTGAGGAGAATAACGAGAGATTCTTCGTGCATTCCAGTGAATTATTAATGGAATATCGTAAATTAAATTCGGGAGAACAGACCACAAATTTGCCGTACATGTTGTCCTTTTTCATACTTTTACAGCGGATTGCAAAGGAAAAAATAAAAATCACCATGAGGAAAAGAAAGCAGCGACTGAAAGAGCTCTTGCCGTAGATATTCTTGTTATAACATGTCACGCTAAAATACCAAGTATAACGTTATTCTCATGATGTCTGAAAATAAATCATGAAGGAAAATTGACAGCTCATCCAGTCATACTGACGGATCAGCTTTATTTGTAGGGCAACCTTATGATTGGAAATGAATTGTTTCAGCCTTTTTGAATGGAAGTTCCCCAAACCGGAAGTGCCGCCCATAAATCAAAACGCAGTAAGCTCGTCAGGAATAAGGTGGATTGGCCATATAATACAAATAAACAACAAGCCCCTCCTTTAAGTCCAGTCTCACGGTCCTATTTTATTTTTATAAACAATCATTTAGATTTAAAAGCACAGATTTACCGTAATTCTATGTAAACAGGCACAGGTCACTTGCAAAACTAAAACGTCAAAACAATTTTGTTTCTCATATATTCCCTGTGGTAAATGTTCACTGAGGTAAAAGTGCCTTTAGCAGAATCATCAGTCATCAATGATGCTCAGACAATCACTCTTATTACTCAATTTAATCCATGCAATGTAATGCTATGGATAAAAGCATCTGCTAAATGAGAAAATGTAAATGTTGCAGATCATGAAAGGATGACCAGACAGCTGGTGAATAGCTGGCATTATTCCGCTGAAGCCAATTTTTCCTCACATTTGGCACTTGGCGAGTCTTAATTTTGGAACCCAAGTGTGTATGTGTGAACATATGTTAGGCTGGAGAGTGTGTGTGTGTGTGTGTGTTCTCGTTCACCCCTGTACGCATTCAGCATGTGACTTAATGAGTTCTGATGTGGATTTGTGCATTTGCTGCTATTTTAAACCAAACCCACTGCCTATAAACACACATTAAGACTCTTTCAAACAAAATCCAGACAAATAACTCTCCAAACTGACGTCAGAAGGGTGACCTTGATTCTGTATTTAAGGAAACAGCAGACAAACGCTCTCCCTGAAGTTGTATAAAGCGCATGTTTGGCCTAATTCCACAGATGCTAATTCATGTCGGCTCAGTGAATGTCATGCCGGCACACGAGGAGAGTTCAGCCCTTTCCCAACACGTCCTCCAGAACACTCCAAGACAAACGTGAAGGGGAATTATTCCATCTCAATTTCGCTCTAATAAAACGCTGTGGACAACTCAGAAGCAGCCTTTGCTATGTTTCACCCGTTTCACCTCGCAACAGAAGGAGCCTCGAAAAAGAGCGCCATCACGCAGCCCACACACACCAGCGGGGGAAGTTAACGGAGGCTTGGCACAAAAACGCCACCAAAAATAATAAAAATGCTTCCAAAAAACAAGATATGGTGCAAAAAATGTCTCTGCATAAGTTTTGTTTTTAATATTTATCTGAATTTTTTTTTCCAAATATGCAATTGCACGTTTGCAAACGAGATGTTGATTTTAAACAACAATTTAATAAACAATAAGTTAATAGGCTATTAGGTGACTTACATTTTAGACACAATATTGTCTGTTTCTAAAATGGTGACTCTCACAATTCTGTCTTTTTTCTCTCAAAATTGCTTGATATAAAAATCCCAATTACAAGTTATAAAGTCATAATTGCGAGATAAACTCAAAATTGAGAATTTTAAAAATAAATATTTTTAGAGTTTATATCAGCCAATTCTGACTCGCAATTATCTTTTAAATTGTTTTATTCCATGCCAGAAACAAGCTTCCCAAGTTTTTCCTCTATTTTGCCAATGAAAACGGTTCCAAACAGTAGAGCCATTGCTTTGAGCAACAGTTTCTGCAATTCGTTACTGAATAAATCACCGTTTTTTTGAACGAATCGTTCTAATGAATCAATGACTCAACGACTCACTCAGTCACTTCTGCTTCGTCCCTGGATGAATCAGCCGCTTTGAACGAATCGTTCTAATGAATCAATGACTCAACGACTCACTCAGTCACTTCTGCTTCTGCCCTTGATGAATCAGCCGCTTTGAACGAATCGTTTGACTGAATGATTCAATGAATAACTCGTTAAGACAATCATTTGGGCGCTTTTAGCATTTCATTTTAGCTGAGGGACGAAGATCGAATGCTGACTTTGGCTTCGGTCATGATAGTAATAATAGTTCTGGTTAACGAGATAGAATGCGTTTATAAATAGACTATTAAGAGTGAATATTGCATACAGTGTTTTTGTCCGTCTTGTTTTCTTCTGCAATTCAGAGGCCTGTTTCAAAGAAAGCTTCTGAGAACTCAAAGGCCAGAAGAGCCACAAGCTTCGGTGCAAAGTTACGCCTGTCGCTGCAAGCATCATGCAAACTGTCCTGTAATCACTGGCTGTTCAACGAAAAGGTCAGCAGAACACCTTGTCAAGAAATCCAGAGCCAGACCGACACACTACAATTGATTTAAGTGCAACATTTCATTAATATAACAGCGTTTATCCATTTATGTAATTTACTTCAGCACAGGGGTCCCCAAACTTTCCCATTCCAGGACTCACCTACACAAATCCAATCTCAAGAGCCACAAATATCTGAGATTACAAAACATTGACATTACTGTAATCTTAAGCAAACGTTTGATATGACAGAATTATTTTATTTTATAGTACAAATCTAAAATATCAAAACTCATATCTATGTCTTAATTTCTACATTTAGAGACGTTAGGGTGGATGAAATATGTCCATAAAAACTTGAAACATGCTCATTCTGGTCCAGATATGAACTGTAACCTGTTATAAAAACTTGCAATAATAGAATTATACAATAAGACTCAAATTTCCTGAGTTCTTGTTATATATAGTAAAAGAGTTGGTAGGTAAAACTTAATAAAACTAAATTATCCACGATAATGCAAGTGATCTCTAAACTCGACCCAGTTTGTGCCAGGGCTGGGCTGAACTCGAATGTATAGTTACGTCGACTGGTTTGAATGAAAATTGGCTTTCTCTTTAACAACCGCCGACGCTCCCCTCTGGGCTCCCGTAGATTCTGTCAAGTTAATTACGAAATGCAAACAATACACCGTGTTGGCGCTTGTAAATGTGCCGTGACAGATCGCTGACAGATCTCAGTTCAAGCGGCACGTGAACCGATCATCTGTTACTCTTTACTACTAGTTAAGTAAATAAACACGAATGATCAATAGGTAATTTGCAAGATACAGTTCAACTTACCGAAATGTAATAAAATAGATCGATCAGTTTTTGAACCGCTGGAGAACAATATGTCACGTAACGTTACATTTACCTCAGGAGAGCCATTTAATGACCATAGCACGTTAGTTGGACTTAAAAAAATTGCTATAGAGAGGAGTATTTTGCTAACTATGATAACTATATTACATATTTATTATATTTGTACCTATATCATTAAAATATTACAACGTTGTTATTATGAAAAACGCATATTTAATTTGAGTGGCTATTTTTAACCTGTAATAATAATACCAGCTGACAGGTGTGTTTAATGTTTACAGCATTAGGCGAGATATTTTTTGGAGAAGATCTACTGTACCTAATATTTATCCAAAGGAATCGATTTTGAATCAATATCAGAATCAACTCACAAGAATTGAATTGAAATTGTGAAATTTGTGTCAAGCAATAATAAAAACAGTAGCATTCCAGTCATTGTAGCATGTAAACATTGTGTTGTAACTAAACTTAATGCGATTATGTTTCAATCACAATACACTTATTGTGATGCAAGTTTTTTTTTTTTTACATCCCCCCCCAATCCCAATCCACCCATTTTATGTTGTTACATTATGTTATGTTACATTTTCACAGTTTACAAAGGCAGGCACTGTCCTCTCGTCTCTTTGGCTTGTTGTTTCTGATTACACTTTAACCTCAAGCGGGAAATCCAGATCAAATCTGGGTGTTTTTTTTTTTAGGTCATATCGCCAAGCCCTAGTTTGTGCTTGATCACAACACAGAAAGTAACGGAACAACAGAAACTTCCACTTGCTGAAGCCTCTCCTTTCACTGACCTCAGCCTGTGTTGCAGCAAAGCATGCTGGGTACGCATAAATTCCCCAGCATGCCGGGCAAAGATAAAAGCAGCATGTAGAGCCACATTAGACAGCATATACACTCAAAAAAGTGATTTTTGTTGCTTGTTCAATTTAGTTCATTAAATTAGCAAATGCAATTTTTGAACATTGTGACAACTTGATTTCATTGTATGCAACCAGATTTGTTGTCACTCGACGCACAGAAATCCGTCCCAACATGGTTAAATTTAGGGATGTCCCGATCCGATCACGCGATCAGAAATCGGGCCCGATCACGTGGTTTCAGAATCGATCGGAATCGGACGTTACCTCCCGATCAGGACTCGGATATATGTATATTAGGGGTGTAACGGTACACGTAATTTTTGAACCGTTTCGGTACGAGGCTTCCGGTTCGCTACGCATACAAACTGAACGATTCCTAGGACCATTTTTCCTGCAGACAAAATCCGCGCTGGCGCGACCACCACAACGTTGCGCAACATCAAATGGCAAACGTAATGAAAGCGGAACGAAACTGCGCTACTCATTATATTGTGCTTAACGGACCATTTATCAGTTCGGACCAGCAACATCTGTGCAGCGCGAGATCAAGCGACACTGTGCTGAGAGATCCAGTGAAGAAAACATTTGAATTCGCCACTGAAGTAATAACATCGCTGTGAGATCTAGTGAGAAGCATTCACATTTCTCCGTTATTAACCGTAGATCTCTATTAGATCAAACAGCGCTGACGTGGGAACCAGGAGAAACATTGTGCCGTGAATGAACATGGATTTAATGTTGCACTTCAAAACTCAAATATTATATAAATATATATTTAAATGATATTTTTAATGTGATTACCAAAACATTATTTGTTCATCCTTCAAAGATTACACCCATTTATAAACCTGAAAGTTTCAAGATGTAGAAAAACTCAAACTTATTTAAAAATAGTTTTTCTTTTAATAAATAGGAAATTTCTCTGACATTTCTTTCTTTTTGCTGTATCTTATCGAACCGAACCGCAAATTTTGTGAACTGTTACACTCCTAATGTATATATATATATTATCATTATTTTTTTATACACTTTTAAAACATTTTTATTTTTTGCCAGCCGGGTATTTTAAGTTGAGTTGCTATTTGTTTTTATATTAGACTTTTTCTATATTTACTGTTGCACTAAAGTCCAAAAGTGAAGATTTTATGTTATTTATTACTTGATTGTACAAGCGACCTCACAGAAGTGCTCTGTTTGTTAACAGAGTTGTTGAATGTTAAAATAAGGTGAATTAAATAAAAAATAAGGAACATCCTGGATCTGTTTTTTCTCTTTTCTTTATTCTTTTTTATTTATTATATAAGTATCGGATCGGGACTCGGTATCGGTAGATACTCAAAATCAAATGACTCGGACTCGAGGGCAAAAAAACCTGATCGGGACATCCCTAGTTAAATTAATGCAAACCAATTTTACTAACATCGTCCATGTCATTTGGTAATCTTCAAAAACAATTATTTTTGTTTTATTTTAAAAACCAACATATGGTAAAATAATATAGAATTGTTAAAGTAATTGCACTAAAGCATCAGAGACGTTTTCAGCTCAGCTTTTTTGCATCATTTTTATCTAGTACATAAACTGAATAGAAAAGATGTAAAGACAATTTATTTATTTTTTCTGCACATGGAAAAATCTTCCTCAATTTAAGTTTATTCGGCATCCTCATTTTTTGGAGTGTATAACATATGCTGCACATTATTAATAATAACAGGTCACAGTTTTTACCTCCAGAGAAGTTGACGCTCATTTCCTGAGGGGTTTCCAATGCCGAGCGCAGTGCGTCTCCTCTTCTCTTCACACCTGTGAATAATAAATACAGGCGGGTCAGAGTTTAGAGGTCACGGGGTCAGTAATCAGACTCTTTGATCGCACTTTCCGAAGGAAAAATCAAAAGCTGAGCCAGAGTGTGTGTGCATGAGAAGTGTTAACCTGAACGTCTGCTGGGGAATCCCAGATTGAAATATGGGTGAATGTTTAGCAGGGAACGCCATCGAAACAAGCGAGCAAAAGCCTGAGACGAGAGACACACTTCCTAAACACAAGCATCTGTATGCAGACAGAATCTCTCCAGTGAAGTCAATTATTTAGAGGATAACGTGTGAAAATCTAAAACCGAGATCGTATTTAAAAATTCAGCAGTTTTACAGTTCAAAATCCCTCTTCCAAACCAAGGACAAGATGCACTGCATTAAGTTAGGGAACATTTTGGGAAATGTTTTGTTCAGCTCATTATGATCAGGGTTTAAGGCGGCCAGCTTACATCTTTTACAAGTGACCCATATCCGATATCTGCATTTACAGTGTAGACCTGCGAAACAACCCCAGGTAGACGTACTGACCTGGAAAAGCTCAGGCTGAAAAGGAAATAAAAACGGTGTGATTTGCCTTTGTCCCCCAGTGCACCACTGAAAGAGTCATGTGATCGCGGCTGTCCACCTGATTTGACGTCATTCGCCACCGTCGCTTTTTCAAAGACGTCCGACTCGCATTGACAGGGGAATATCCGATCCGTACGCTTGCATGGCAGACGCAAAGGCAATTTTTTAGTTTCCACGTATGAATGAGGCCTAAAACTGATCTGAGAATAGCGAATCCATGTACTTTTTTCCTGCTTTCCTGGGTCACATCCATAAAAAAATAAAATAAAAAAAACAGAATTGGGTCACTTGAACCATGTAAAAATGCAGTCAGAGTCATTCCCCGTCAAAGATTAAAGACAGACTGCTGTAATCTTTTCAATTATTAAGTATTTTTTTTAAATCAAATAATAAAATAAATGAAGCAATAAAATAAAAGAAATAATTAGAATTTATCTGTTCTGATTTTGTCGTCAATATAACATTAAGCAACACTTCAATTTTAGCATGTGCATTAGTTAATTTTTGTATAACAAATATATATATATATATATATATATATATATATATATATATATATATATATATATATATATATATATATATATGAATGAGCTGGAATTTATTTTATTACTATTATTCTCTCTTATTAGATGGTTTTGTTTGTTGCTGTCATTTGCAAAACACATTTTATTGCATTGACAGTTGGCAGATTGTTTATTTAGTATTAAAGAAAAATGAATACAAGTATTGCAATTGTATATTGGTGATTTTTAGGGGAGTTTTGAATCGGGAGGTTCAGCTGGTACACGGATGGAAATAAAGGAGGAATATTTTGTGGGAGTCAGGACACTAAAGGGATCAACTAATGAACAGCTGCTCGTGTCCGGATCATTAAATGTCAAACCTCTGGGGTGTGTGTGTGTGTGTGTCTGCTCATGAAAGGGGGGATGTGGCATGTCAAATGAGTCCCACCTCCTCAAACACACCCAGCAGGCACCAGGACAAAGACCCGTCGCGTTTACACCCCGTTCTGCCCAATTAAAGCATCACAGGACATAAAAAAGACACACTTCATGCACGACTGACGCCAGTCTCAGATATTATCACTGGAATTGTAAATGAAGATTAAAAACATTTTGTTAAATGAGGTTCACATCTGCCCTAAAGTGTGACTAATGAAGAAACGTCTCGTAGGTCACCCCAAAATCTAAAGACGGAAATGAGAAATTATATTTGGTCTAGGGATGGGGCGGTATGAAAATTTCATATCACGATTATAGTGTCCAAAATTATCGTGATTATCAATATTATCTTGGTTTTGTTAAAATGAGATGAAAGTGTTCAAAAAGAACTAATGCTCACCCTGAAAACAAGTTTTATATTTGAAAATCAACAAACAACAAATAAATAAGCAGCTCTATGCAGTTTTTAAAGCAAGATTCTATTCTGTGGCATTTCCTTCTTTATAATGACCGTCGTCAATAGCAACGCATTATTACACCGCGCACATCCATATCATTTTCTTCGCGGAAGCTTCACGTCTATTTCAAGTGAGTGAGATCAAATATTTCAACTCAAAACAACATTTTGTGCCCAATTATTTCCCAGACGTAGTTTTGGTATTGAGGTCAAAGTTAACTTGCCTTGCGTTTGCTATAACTTACAACACTGGGTGATGGTCACACAAGACGACTCGGCAGATTTGAAGTGTTTCTATTGCAGCGACTTTCTGTTCTGCAGACAGGGTGACCATCCTCGATCAAGTTTCCCTCAGGACTTTTGTAAAAGCCAAAATATGACCACACCTCAGATTTGGTCCTCTTAAAAGGCTGAAAAATCTCCCGATCACGGACACTGCCTTCCGCCATTCCTTATCGAATAATAAAAAAACATTGCGCGCTGCGCCTGCGTCAGACTGTTGGCTGGACAGGAGTTATAGTGAGTTATTAAAATCGCGATAATCAAACACGGTTATAATGATAATTAAATTTTAAACGATAATACTAATCGTCAGTACATTTTATCGTGGTTTATCGTGAAACCGGTAATCGTCCCATCCCTAATTTGGTCTAAAGAAAATACAGCATAATTCTAGGATAATTATGACATTTTTATGACATTCAGCACACAAGTAAAACAAAACAATAAAGCAAAACATTTTTATTTCAATACTGCAATTGAGTATAATTCTACATTTTTTTTAATTAAAATCAGCATTAATTTAGAGCAACGAACACGACCAGAATGTAATTTTTATTTTATTTTTTGCATAACAATAACAAGAATTAAGTAGAAAATGTGCAAGAAATAATATTACAATGCAAACAAAATCTTCTTAAAATAATTACTTTAACATTAAACACAAACAATAAAACATTTTTCCGTGTCAGGCAGGAAATCCTCAGACATGGGTTATCATTTAAAACTTGTAAGTACTAGCAGATTTCACATGGCCGCTCGCTCGAACGTTAGCCTGGATAAATGTGTGCTATTATTATCCGCATATCCAAGTGTTCATGCGGAGTGTGGAAGCTAAACTAGCGCCGCGTTCACTTTATGATGTTCAACATAACGTTCATTTCTCTCTATATCTGCAACTTTCCATCCAGTTATGGTTGAATATTTCTCAGCAAATTAGAAAAATTAGCAATGTTACATATTCTTTCTCAGCTCTAAAACTCAAAGCATTTTCCGATGCCACTCCCCAGTATGTGTATAAAACTAAGTAATTAAATGAATATCATAAACGTGCTACTAGTCAACTAATGGCATTAAATGAATGACTGCTAGTCTAACAGAAATATCTTTGAGAAATATTGTTCAGGTTTTCCCCAAAACTACAAATACAACATAACAAAATGACAGGTTTCACATTCACGTTATTTACATTTTGGCGGGTCCGGTTTATAAATTAATCATGAATCTTATGTTAATTACTTCATAAACGCATGCATAACTACTTCTGAGGATGTGTTAATGATGCTGGAGCAACTTAATTATGATTTTTCTAATAAGTTTACCATAATTTAACAGCCCTCGCTTCATTAGTTTCCCTCTGGCAGACAAAATAACCAGCCAGGCCAAAACAACTGAAAATCCTGACAGCAACAGCGAAACAAACACCTTATGGCGGATTCAGATTCTGAGCACTTTATTGCAATTTTTATTATTATGGTATAGCATTCATATTCACTGAACACTATTGGATTGGACCTGGATGTTGGATATCAGGCTCAGACTTGCATTACAAGACAAGCACAAATGGAATAAAAATAAATAAAAATTATGTATTCTAAAATGACCATTACTAGTCAAATTTGCAGTTTCTTAACAACAAAATCAACGTTCTACCAATTACAGTATGCTGCAATAAATAAATAATTAACTGACAAAAAATAAAAATATAATAAAATAGCTGGCTGCTAAATATTTGTGGCTGGTACATCAGTGTCTGCCAAAATATTTTGACAATAGTATTTGATGATAGATGGTAGGGGTGTGACGAGATCTCGCGAGACTAAAATATGACAAGATTTCCCGTTGAGTGAAAAGCTGTCTCGCCGCTCTCGCGATATCGCCATGACTGAGCGTGAGGGTGAGATTACAATAGAATATTCCACCGCTACTGTACACTCACAATCGCCTAAAATATCGTTTTGCTGTTTTTATAATAAATAATAACCATTGTAAACTAATGTAAAAGTCTGCTCTGCTCATCCAGCACGAGTTGCCGTTCCAGGGGCGTAGCCACCATTTCAAAAGTGAGGGGGACAGAATGTCAAGTGTAATACCAGTTTTTTTTCTTCAGACTTTTGTTGAGGTTTTTGCTTAATTAGCTTAATATGCTTTTTATTATTATTATTATTTTAAAGCAATAAAACAGAAAGAAAGTTGTCCAGTTCTTTATATTGCACATGCAGCGTTTTTCCTGGCCTAAAATGAGGCGGAGGTGGTAAAATCGTGATCATGTATTTTAATAAGATAATAAAATGTGTATTTTTCGTAGACCATCATATAGTTTGCTGTGGCACAGTATTTTTGTAGGTGGATCTCGGTACCTCTAGGGGGGTCTGGGGACTTAAAGTTTGTCTACAAACTTTATCTAATTGTAAAGTGTGACCAAATTATGATAAACATCATGTACACGTCACACCGCTGCCTGATTCAAGCAGATCGTGGCTGTTGATGCATGGAAATACAAATTCAGCATTAACATTTAGCATGTGTATTCTAATTTGAAGGGCTTTGATAACATATCTGTGAAAATAAAATGCATTACGAGTAAAATAGATTGAAAATATTGCATGTTTGTTCGGGTAGTGAATTTACAACAAAACCTGTTAATTATTCAACAAGAGAAATAGGCAGAGTTATTCATCATTGTGCAACACAATTCGGATACTACATGACAACTTACAGTGCTTGACTTTTTCGTGAAAAAGGAGTGAAGAGTTTTTTGCCATTTTGAACTCTATGAAACTGATGGATTCGGCGCGGGTGCGCGCATGGGCGTGTCGTAGGCTAATGCACGAGTGACTGATTATCATGGAAACGTGAAAGTCACGTATGTAGATAGACTATCCTTGACTCTTTGGATTTTAAATCTCGATGTAGGGTATAGCCTACACACCTGCGAAAACCTCAGCTTGTCGTAGACACACTTGCCCTATGAAAAAGTGCGGGGGACGAATTTACATTGTATAAAAAGTACGCCTATGGCAATCAGTGCAGCGCGAATCACACTTCACTGTTCGCGTGACGATGGCGGAGGATTCGTTGCGCAACATAGACTAAACGTCTGATAAATGTCTTATCTTGTAATATGCACGCTCAGCACCGCTGATCCCTATACACAGAGTACGCGCGATCACCAATTTGAAAGTAAAACACAACCTCCCTGGTGTGCATTGCGCACAAATTAGGCTTCATAGTCCATCTCCCAATACCCATCTCTGGACTGTTTATTTGCGGCTATGGTCTCTGTTTGCACTTCGAATATTGAGAGAGTAATGTCTTAAAGACAACAGACAAGGGAGGCTCTGTTTCTGAACTTATAATCGGAACACAAGAACAACATTAGACAAACACACCAGCCGTTTCTCTATAGCCGGCTTTTTCCGAACTCGCCGCATTAACCCTATAACTGCCGGTGCAAAATAAAACAGCAATTTGAAAACAATTATAAAGAGTCTGTGTGCTAACTTTGATTATGGTTGCACTTGCACTTATTGTTTGCACTTCAGACTTCAAGGAGTTCAGTTAGAAGGTCACACACAGCCTCAATCAGAAGGTCTGAAGAGACGTGTGAAATCAAACAGGAGAAAAGCCGGTCAATAAAAATCTTTTACAGTGCTTGTATATTGTTTTCTTTCATGAATTTTGTCATGGAGGATTTCTGAAAAATTGTGCAAAAATCTCGTCTCGTCTCGTTCTCGTGAACCCAATCTCGTGTCTCGTCTCGTGAGATAAGCGTCTCGTCACACCCCTAATAGATGGCTAATACAAGTCACCACAGGCATAACTGTAGGAAACATAAACAATGCTGATATTTTAGCATGAACTATAGTTGTATATGCTTATAAAGGCTACTCATCTATTTAAAAGAGGTTGCGGATTAATCATTATATGATATGTGAAGTATACAGTCCATCATGTTAAAAGCGCACACTGCGTTCACATACAGCAGTGTCAAACATGTTTGCTTAGCAAGCTAGTCCTGTTTAACACATCTGAGCACATTCCAAAGTTCATGCAAATCAAATCCCTTATTCAGCACAATAATTAAAGCAGCACAAACATCTGAAGTTAAAACACAACACTGGCCCTGATCTGTGTAGGTTTGGTCAAGTGTTGATGATATAGACTATACACTAACATTTTCCAGACCAAGCTGTTTTATCAGGACAAATAAAGTGAGTGTAGATTCAAGGTCAAGGTCTAGACCTAAATGAAACCTAAACTGTGTCCGAGTTAAACTTCAGTAGACACATTTGGCCTTATTCACATGCATACTAATGCAGATGTCCTTTGTTGAGAAGAGATGAAGGACTGAAATGCATCTGAAGGCTGTTTGGCCCACAGGGCCGGGCTGTAAAGTATCCAGCGATGGCTCGGCTCCGTTACACTCACTCATCAATAATTCACAACCGTCGGAACACACACACTGACAGCTCTTGTGTCCCGAACATGAATAAGAGAAATGCAGAAGTCAGAAGACGGGAATGAATTCACACGCGTTCCAGTAAACCAACGGCTCAATCACATGATCTGTAAAAACACCAGTCACTGCTGAAATATTCATAAATAGATTTATTATATGATATCTGGCTGCTGAAACTCAGCTTTGCCATCATAGGAATAAGTCACATGTTCAAATATATTTAAATATAAAACATTTTAAATTGTACTAATGTTTTACAATTTTACTGTTTTACTGTATTTTTGATCAAATAAATGCAGCCTTGGTGAGCAGAAGAGACTTCCTTCAAAAACACTTTTAAAAATCCTTTATTATTCCACACTTAGTCTGTGTGCGTTTAAATATACACACATTATACACCGACACACACACACATCCGTCCAGCCATCCATCCCTGTAAGTATCCATATATCCATCCATCATCCCTTTATCCATCTATCTATCCATCCATCATCCCTCCATCCATCCATCTATCTACCCACCCACCTATCCATCCATCATCCCTCCATCCATCCATCTATCTACCCACCTATCTATCATCCATCATCCCTCCATCCATCCATCTATCCACCCACCCACCCATCCATCTATCTATCCATCCATCATCCCTCCATCTATCTACCCACCTATCTATCCATCCATCATCCCTCCATCTATCTACCCACCTATCTATCATCCATCATCCCTCCATCTATCTACCCACCTATCTATCATCCATCATCCCTCCCTCCATCCATCCATCCACCCACCCATCTATCCATCTATCTACCCATCATCCCTCCATCCATCCATCTATCTACCCACCTATCTATCATCCATCATCCCTCCATCCATCCATCTATCCACCCACCCACCTATCCATCTATCTATCCATCAATCATCCCTCCATCTATCTACCCACCTATCCATCATCCATCATCCCTCCATCTATCTACCCACCTATCTATCATCCATCATCCCTCCATCCATCCATCTATCCACCCACTCACCTATCTATCCATCCACCATCCCTGTATCCATCTATCTATCCACCCACCTATCTATCCATCCATCATCCCTCCATCCATCCATCCATCTACCCACCTATCTATCATCCATCATCCCTCCATCTATCTACCACCTATCTATCATCCATCATCCCTCCATCCATCCATCCATCTATCCACCCACCCACCTATCTATCCATTTATCCATCCATCCATCATCCCTCCATCCATCTATCTATCCCCCCACCTATCTATCCATCCATCATCCCTCCATCCATCCATCCATATATCTATCCATCATCCCTCCATCCATCCATCCATCTACCCACCTAGCTATCCATCCATCATCCCTCCATTCATCTATCTATCATCCATCCATCTATCCATCCATCCATCCATCCACCTATCTATCCATCTATCCACCTATCCATCCATCCATCCATCCATCCAAGTAAGTATCCATAAATCCATCCATCCATCTATTTATTCATTCATCCATCCATCCCTCCAAGTAAGTATACAGAAATCCATCCATCCATCCAAGTAAGTGTGCACGTGTATACACACACACACACGGTTTACAACCCTGATGTCGTCCTGTCCGAGAGGCTAATGCACGGTTTAAAGTCAACGGCGCAAGGGCCAAACACACAAACCCTCAATCACACACACCCTCACATGCACACGGTGTATTAAAGATCAGATGATAGTGGCCGCACGCTCTTCAGGGGTTCAGGGTGTGTATCGCGCTCTCCTTAGACATGCATGTGTCCGTGTAGCATGTTCAGTCAGGCCTGCCAGAAGCTGACAGACAGACAGAGTCTGAGATTACATCGCTCGCTGATCGCCTCGTCAGGTCTGGACACAGGTGAGTTATGTAACAGTGACTCTGGCATCTACCGGCAGCTCAATGTGGAGTCACACAAAACCTTCAACCAGTAAAGAAGTGTACTGATCATTCTGAGCGTTAGGAGATCAAAAAGCTAAATTGACAATTCTTGTTTTTTTATGGAATATTAGTTTGTAAAGTTTGTAAGGGGAGTTTCCGTCAAAACAAAAGCTCACATTTATCTCTTGCATGTATAGAAATTAGGACATATCTAATTATGAAAGTTAAATTGATTTTTCAGTGGGATTTGTTTTACAATATATGGCTATTACAGTCATAGGAATAATATTATAACATTATTATTATTCGAAGTAGTAGTATTATGTGGTGTAATGTAGACTGAAACACTATCACAACTAAAAAGAAGTTTGAGTCAATGCACTGACTTTTTCCTTGTTCGACTTGAACACAGAATATGGATTGGAGATTTTGAAAAGTCGAAGTGCACCAGGTTAATGAATTTAACTTTCACATTTTCTGAAGTTCGACAAAATACCGTGGGGAAAACTGCAATCTGAGGAAGCATCAATTCAACCAAATACTGTAGTAAGTAGATTCAAATGGTTAATGTAAGAAGTAAAATATTGTACAAATAAATTATAAAAGTAAAATACTCTAAAATAAATAATCATTTTTCCACAATGTTTGTCACCAAATAAACACAATGAAAAATCATATTCAAAACGCCCCAATATTCATAGCCAGCTATATTTACAGATGGATATTTATACTAAACATTGATCAAAAATGGCAAGCGGTGACTTCTGCGAAGTGATAACAAACAAATCATTGAATCAGAGTTACGAATCAAGACTGACAACTTGAACTAAATCACAGAAATAAACTCAACAGTCTATAGCAGCTGATCTGAAAACATGTATGCTCTTAATAGACAAAATACATAGTGCAGATTGTCATGATATCTCTGAATTTTATATCAGTGGTTCTTTCATTTATTGCACAATTTTACCGAATCACAATACTCAAAAAAAGATGAATTACAGATGCTGCCTGAAATGAACTACATCCATAAAACACAGGCCTGGACGTCCTCCAATCCCCTCAGAACAAGTGAAGATTAGAAAAGCAGAGAAAACAAGGGGAAGTGCACAGAGAACAGAGAGGATGATGATATGAATACTAATGCAGAGAACCTGAGCCTTATATATGACTATACTCTGCCGGTTAAAAGATATTAATACAGGCGTAATTAATACTTTTATTCAGTATGGACACATACAATTGATCAAAAGTGACAAAAGACTGCAAACTACTTCAAATTAATGCTGCTCTTTAAAACTTTTCATTCAATAAAAATAAAGAAAATAAAATGTATCACTGTTTCCACAAAAATGTTAAGCAGCATAACTGTTGATAATATTCAGAAATGCTTCTATTAGAGTGATTTCTGAAGGATCATGTGACACTGAAGACTGGAGTAATGATGCTGAAAAAAATTCAGCTTTACATCACAGGAATAAAATACACTTTAAGATATATTATATGAAAACAGCTATTAAAAATGTTAATAATATTTCACTATTTTTAATAGTTTCTATATATATATATATATTTTTTTTTTTTTTTTTTGCTGAGCAGAAGAGACTTATTTCAAAAACATTTAAAAAAAATCGTACTGACCTCAAGCTGCATAGATATCAACGGCCAGGACTGAATAATATTATTGATATATTATGGGCTCAATAATATTATTGCAAGTAATGAAGAAACATGGAGTAATGCGTTTGTTACACTGTAAAAATAAAACCGTAATTTTTACGGTAAAAAACTGGCAACTGTGGTTGCCAGAACTTTACCGTTAAAAATACGGTAGGAACGTTAATGGTTTTACAAACTTAACTTAAACATTTACAGTAAAAAAACGTATTTCATTTTCTGATGAAATTGACCAACCGTTTAAAAAAGTATCTGTTTTGTACCATTTTAATACACTGGCATCCCACAATCATCACAGCAGAGATGAGTCACATGAGCAATCAAAGCTCATCACAAGCAATCTTACCTAGGAAGGCTAATACAAATATAAAGAAGCTGCACTGTGTCATTCACACAAACTAGAGATGCACCGATTACAATTTTCTAGGCCGATCCCGATTCCGATTTTTCCTTGAGTTTGACCTGCCGATACCGATTTTAGCCGATTCCGATTTTATTTTTTCAAACCACTTTACAGCACACACAAATATTTATTTTCTATCTTCTCTTTAATAGAACATTTTGCATAGAACATTTTTTGAACAGATAATCGCTATAAAATAGAACTATATAAATGACTCCTAGTGTGAATCTCTGTATGTTTATCTCTGTAAAGCTGCTTTGAAACAATCCATTGTTAAAAGCGCTATATAAATGAAGATGACTTGACTTGACTTGACTTGTGAAAAATTCTCACACATCTAAAGTGCAGTGTTATGGAAGAACCATTTCCTTTTCACATCCAATATCCAATAAAAAAAAAATTGATATATTTAGCAAACTAAACTTCTGTATGAAAACAGGTAATGGCAATAAAATAATATATAAATAACAAATAAAAATTCAATAAATATAGCCTTGCAGTATACAAATATTTATCTCTCTCTCTCTCTCACACACACACACAGGCCTATTGCAATCACTTGTTGTATATCAATGGCAAGTTATATTTCTCAAGCAGTTCTTCTCTCATCTGACACATGTCTAGCCAAGCTAAACAGGACAAGTGGAGCATGTGCAGGGAAACAATTAAATAATAATAAAAACAAGTTTAAATGGGTAAATTTTCTATAAATATTTTTGAGTCTTCATTTTCTTTCTGACATAGCCTAGCCTACTTCAGTTCTTGTTAAAACACACCAGACATGCAAATTCTTTGCATTTTGGGCAATTTTTGGGTGAAATCATATTTATTTTGTCCATCAAAAGTGTGCTTTCACTTAAATTGAGCGCAGCAAAAATAGATTCGGCGCCGAAACCCGCGCTTCACTGTTGCTCACGCGACGCTCCTGCTCGATGCTCACGCGCTGCTCCGGCTCCCGGTGTGAATGCACTCATTGATTAACACGCACGCCGAACAAACAAAAAAAACGCGCTGCACCTTGCGGTGTGAAACGGCCGTAATTCACGAGGTTTCCTACATGTGCGCGTTTCGTGTGCACCTGTGATGCTGATGTTGCGCGATGTTAATCATGCGGCGCCCGAGTGCATTTGACCGGCATAAAATCGGATTTTGTCAGACTGACCGGCCGGTCGCCGATCATGGCCGATCACGTGAAAACCGGCCGATTCCGATCACCAGCCGATCAATCGGTGCATCTCTAACACAAACATTAAACACCATCATGGTAACACACATGAAATTTAAAAAATGCAATAAACATTAATTTAACAACATTAAATGTAACCTAAAACCCTAATGTACATAACTGATTAGAAAAAAAAACAAGAAAACTATGAGGAACCACAGTTATTTCAACAAAAATACATAAAATGTGAAGTGTCACACAGGGATTTGTGGGAATGTCAATTTACGGGTTTTCACTGTAAATTATACAATGAGTTGTTCTTTTTCACTTTCAAAAACTGTAAATTTAACGGTATTTTACAGTAAAATTATATCACAGTTATTTACCGTATATAGTACGGAAACTTTCTGTTAACCAATTAACAGTTTTGCACTGTAGCATTTTTACAGTCTTTTACCGTTAAAATCAAGATTATTTTTTACAGTGTATTGGGGTTTTGTTAGATGCAAAGCAAATCAGATCAGAACTATTTTATAAAAAAAATTGCTTTTTGTCATTATCAAAGTTTTTTAAAATGTGAAGGTGGAGGTTTGATTATTTTTTTCTTCTTCTGTGATATTTATAAAAATTATATATTAATAAATATAATAATCTATTTTTTTAATGACATGTTTATTCAGTATCAACTTTTTAACGGCTACTCTACATCAAATATACTTGTAAATAGCGATTATCGGATATATATTGGCTATAGGCCAGAGAGGAGAAGAAAGGAGGGCGGCGATGGGAGAAAAGAGGAGTGAGTGTGTGTGTGTGTGTGCACTATGATTTTTATTTCTCCACTCGTGTGTGTTAATGCGCTCCCCATGAGACGCTGCAGGCGCTCGTAATTATAGTAGCACACAAATCTGGGAGGAAACACACGCACACACACACACACACATAGGAATGTATGATACACTAGCAAACACACTAAAGCAAAATAAGCCTTCAGAAGAAGAGCACAGTCATAATGGCTGTTTGCTTAGTGCACTTCTCTGGTTTAAAGACAGCGATACAATCACAACGAGATGAAATGCATTCAAGTACAATTATTGTTGGATTGTGGGATTTACAAACGCACTAGACTTTTCCCAGGAAACTCAACCCTACATTAAAGATGGCTGACATTTTTATTTCTCTTTTCTTAAACAAACAGTTGACCCATATATGAAAATGAGATTGACAGCTAGGATGGATCACAATGGACGACTACTAAGGTTATAGTTTACCTAAATGTTATCAAATATGCAGTTTTGATATTGTTTGGTAAAACTCCCTCAGGAACTGTAAATGTGTGCATGAATAAATGTATTGGTTGTGAACTGCGATTCATAACGTTTAATGCAAGTTGTGCAAGTAAAATGCATTACAAATCGAGTAATAAACAGGAATTTGACTGCAAATACCTTTAAAAAGAAATGAAAAGAAATGTAATATATGACAAATGTCACGTGCATTCTTCTGTGAACATTTGTAATGAGCAAACGAGACATTGAATCAGAGTTTTGAATCAATTCCCTGAAATAAACAGCTTGAGTTGATAGTCAGAGATGAATTGAGCTTAACCAACTGCTGTTTTACTAGTTTTCTCAGTGAGATTTACCTATAGAAAAAATGAACAAATAAATTAAAATAAATAATAATGATTAAAATAACAAAAATTATATATATATATATTTTAAATAACATAAAACTCAATGTAATTCAATATAAAATAAAAATAACTATGACTTATATATATATATATATATATAAATAATTCAACTATATAGACCAGCCATCCATACAGGCTGGCTTTTAAAGGGATAGTTCACCCAAAGATGCTAATTCTGTCATTAATTAGGCTTCTCTCCCTCATGTCGTTCCAAACCTGTAAGACTTTTGTTCATCTTCGGAACACAAATGAAGATTTTTATGATGATATCTTTGGTTTGGAACGACATGAGGTTGGGTAAATGATGACAGAATTGTTATTTTTGGGTAACCTAACACTTTAATGTGTTCATGCAATCTTATAGAGCTGGAACTGAAGCTTTCATGGATCGGCTTCCTGCATAATTCAAACTGATCTGTCCTCTAAGGGCAGCCAGTGAAGTGTGTGCTGTGAGCGTTTGAGTTTCTGAGGGACCCTTCACTGCTCAAGCCCTGCAGAGGCCGAGAGAAGAGATCGCTTCATTACTGAAATGTCACTCCACAGGAGAACACACACGCTGAGCTGAGAGGGATGAGAGGAAACACACGAGGCCAGAGCGAGGGATAGTGCTGGAGTCCCTATGCTGATGTTTTTCCTATAAAAAACAACACACCAAAAGGCTCGTCTTATAACCTTTAGATCACTTCACAACCAGGGAGGGACATTCAGACACTATTCAGATACTACAAACATTTGCAGGACAGGATGATTTCATCAATAATTTTGCATCGTTTTACCGTAGTAGGAGAAACACTTTTTAGAAAACGCATGCATGCTAAAGCTAATTTGTTGTCAACTTTTAGCTGTCGCATATATGTGCTAAAAGCCACACACATGGACCTAAAACCACCAAACTACAAACCAATGCCTTTTATTTCTTTACCACTAGTGCCGGTTTCACAAACTGGGGCTCGTGACTTGATGAAAAGCGAAACATTTTATAAATCATAATGTCAAATTAAAATAAGTGAATCATTTAAAATTAAATTAAATAAAACTTTCAAAAAAAAAAAAAGTATCTGCATGTCATGCGTGACCATTAATAACCAACATCAGAGAACCGTCAGTGAATATACAAATTTGATGTTAAATTATTAAAATACTAACTTAAAATTTGAAAATAATTTTTCTCAACAGCATTGTTGTGATTTTTGTGCAATGTGCAAATGGATTTACTCACAAATGATTTTTGTAAAGTTGTAAATAAAACAAAGATTACAAGAAAATACCATTTTCCTGTTTAATTCAATGCGTTACTTGCCGTTTCTTTTATGTATTTGTGAAGTTTACTAGGCATTTCTAAAGTAAATACACCCTTTTTTCCAGTGTACTGAGTTTCGGTGAAAGTCAACAGAACGGAAAAAAAAGAAACAAGCGGATACAAAGAAATGGATGACGAGTTCTGAGAAAGAGTGGAAGGAGACAGAGATCTGGTCTGGCATTCACCTATAGTGGCATCTTCTGCTTAAACACACATGATCTGAGTGCACTGGCCCACGTGTGCATACCATAACAATAGAGGGACTGCGTGTGACGTCACGGTCGGCCGGAGTGACTGCAGTTACACACACTGAGTGGCAAAAAGACTGAGCGGCAGCATTTGTTTTCAGCGCGAAAAACACCCAAAACTCTTCTAAACCGGGAAAGAGCTTTGAGATTGACCGTATAACTAGATTTGACAAGAAATCTGAGGAATATTTTTACAGACTGCTGAAAGCTACAGAACAGAGAAGCGAATGGATGGCAACGCATACCCTCTATATTCACTAGATATCACTCAGAATCTGCCAGTAAAAACCCTTATCAGTCAAACACTGCATTTCACAGAGGACAGAAGAAGCTGCCGGCCGGCCGGAAGAACACAAATGCTCTTAAACAGGATAAAACACAGACGTCAAGGTCTCTCTCTCTCTCATGAAAGAAACAGACTCGTATATGACACGAGTAAACCTGACAGTCGCTGTGAGCTTATGAAAATGAAACGGCAGAAGGAGAAGTTTTCTCTCCAGGATTACAGTCAATGTCAATTACATAAACACTGTTTCCTGTTCGTTAAACTCCTCCCTGTGTGATGTCACTTCTGGGAAACGACATATTATGAGTGAAGATGTTTTCTGCATGCCAACTGTATTAAATGTTTTATTTAAAAAAAATCCATATGGCCGTATATGACTGTATTGTGGTACTGGTGCATACACACATGGAATTTATTAAATATAATTTCAGCAAATGTAGTAACAGCTGTGTGAAACTAGATTACATTAAACATTTTGAATCTACCTGAAACAATGGCATATTTTGGATTTATATACAGTATATATAGTTAGAGAGATATTATGGAGTATATTTTGTGCAGCTGTAGTGTAGCGTGCAGGAGACACTCAGTGTCCTATTTGCATATGATTCAGTGGAGAAATTATATAAGAAATCAGATGCTGAATCATAAGCATGAGCATCTCGCTCTCTGCCTGTTTTCAATAAGGTCTTTTTGCATTCACAAACCTGACAGATAATGTTCTGCACGATATTGGAAAAAACTGACATTGCGATATTTCGTTTTTCTGCGATATTGCGAAGTGAAAACAGACGACTTGAATAACTCTATCTGTAAAGAATTAATCATTCTATAGACTGATTGAGGAGATTTTGTAGGGGAGTGAATCTGCAGAAAATAATAAAGAAATTACAAGCATAGATAAATACAACAGAACAAAGATATGAATGAAATAATCAGTGCTTTATGTTTTTAAGGCAAGACACAGAAATTGAATAATCAAATGTAAAATAACACTGCATAGTCTTCACTGTATAAATGGAAAATAATTCATCTTTGTTAAAGCTACAAAAGTGATTTTCTCTTTGTATTTTGTCGTTTGATTGAGATTAATGACAGACGGCCGCAGAAATATTAGGCTGCTGTCACTTTAAGGCCGAATGCATCCATTTTATTTCTCAATTGCCATTTAATGTGACTACTGATGATAATATGCAGCGTTTTGGCCATTACAGGAATAGTTCTCTCAAATGTCATTCTTCAGGATATCTGAAATGGATCATATGACATCAGAGGACTTGGAATATATAATGTACACGTCATAAGAACTACTTTTACATAAGTATTGCTTTAAATTGGGTCTATGTAAATTTGCCCTTGCAAAATCCCTCACACATTTGCAATCTCACGTTTGCTCACGGGTGCCAACTATCCACTTCCCTTAAAAACACACATAACAGGCTGAGCTGGAGCCGAGAGGCTGCATTTGCTTAATTAGAGGTGCAGAGGAGAACGAGGAACACCACATTTGCTAAATTGGAGAGAGTGACCTGTAACTGCTCCCGTCTCCATGATGCTGGACAGACAGCGTCTCATCACTCACACACGTGGACATTTAGATGCATGCTTTACACAAATGCTTGTCCAATCCGTCGCAATTGTGTTCATGCACTTAAAACCAGTCATTAAACCAAATGAGTTATAATTCAAATAGCTTGCAATAAACATGCTGACTTGAACATGCTCAACAAGATTCTCTTCTATTACTCCACCATGACAGTTGACTCGAATAAGAGAAAACCTATAGAGTATCGTATTTCATATCTATATCACCGCTTATGGCAACGCTGAGAATTCAACACTTTCATAACTGCATTACCAAATGCAACCATAACCCTATAAAACTACTATTGATACATGCATTTAGGGCTCTAAACGATCAAAACGTTGCTGAAAAACCTGTTTCACACAATCTACTACATGCCTTCTGTCGTCTGAATGATAGTTATTTTTCATCAAATAAAAGCCCTTTTAAAAGTTCATCTTCAGCTCATGGTTCACTGTGAAAAAAAAAAACGTTTTATAAAATTAACATAAGAATAACGTTTATATTGTCAGTAATATTTCAAGACACTTACAGGACTGAAGCAATTTAAGTTTCCTTGATTATCCATACATAATTATTTAGAAAAATCATGTTAAAATGTGTTCAAATATGTTATGATTTTGCTTGATTATCCATACATGCTGTAATTTTTTAGAAAAATCATGTTAAAATGTGAGTATCAAATATGATCCAACAGCTTTTGAGAAAGGTTTATTTGTTCATCTCTCAATCATCATTGTATCGCATTGCATTATATGCTTTGAAACTATTCAGATCTTTGATCATAAAACTAAGCATTAAATAGCATCTTAAGATATTATTGGAGATATAGAGTGACATCTTATATTTATATGCATTTTATGTAAGCATCTGCTATACTGTTATAAAGATCTCATTGATTTACATCAGAAGCTATCAGAATTTCATCATACTTTTTGGCGATATAAATATCAGAATCTGCATTAAATTGCATATTTTCTTTAGTTTGCGACTCTGAATTAAAATTAAAGTGTTTTTTCCTCCATATTCTCACTATATGAGCCATAAACGACTGATGCATCAACTGTGATACAAAACACATATGCAAACTTTTGTATATTTTGTCTAATGGGTCGATAAACTGGAAGAAAGAAAAAAAAACGAAAATTCTGACTATTATTTAATGTGTCAGGTTTTACGAGGTTAAATAAAACGAACAAAATCTAAAGCAAAGCTTGTTTCAGCAACACATCACCTTCTTTAATTATATTACAGGCTGTAAACTTTGGTACCGGATGTCAAAATAACTGCTGACTACATTTGTTTCATGCTGTTCTGAGTCTATCAGACTTATCTGGATATGCAACCAAGCAGGGAAGAGCGGGGCAAGTTGTCACAATAGGAACCTACCGTTAAATAACCTTTTATAAGGCTTACGAAGTGGATGAAATAGAAACCAACTCACAAAACGTTTGTAAAATACTCAAAACCAAACAAAGATAATGTGAATCTCTATTAATGTATAGTAGAGACTCAAATGTGAGTCTCTACTATACATTTACACTTAACACAGTATACAAAAACAAAACAGCAATTGCAAACAGATTTCGTCTATTCATCTAGCTCTCCCAGCCTTGTTTAAGCAGACTAGAATGGGAAGATTTGTTTGTATCCTCCAACAACAATCAGGCTGGTCAGTGTGTGATGTGAAAGCTTTGTTCCAGCCGGTGCATCTGCACTTGCAGCACCATCGAGGCTGCGGGACAAGTCACATTCTTGGCAGAGAAACAAACAGGCTGCATCTAACTAGTGCCCTCTGTGTTCAGTGGCCCATGTAGAGTATACACATATATAAACACACGATAGACAGCTATGCATTTGGCCAATAGCTCTTTAGTCAGGGACATTAAATTTCTCTCTCTCTAAAAAAAAAAAAAATAGTGTTTCAACTCATGTTTGGGTCAAATATGGACCGACCTTACCGTTGGGTTTAAATTTTTTAATTTAAACATGTAAAGCAACGGTTAAGAATTGAAGACAACGGTTGGGTTTGTCCATATTTCACCCAAAAAATGGTTGAAACAACTCAGTATGTTTTTGTGTAAATGTATTTCGAAGCCGTTTAAAATTATATTGCGATTTAAAACATGTTAAAACAAGAACTGGTGTTTGTAAAACAACTGTGTGGATTTTTCTACATCACATCAGGCGCAGCGATGATCACCCACACTCGTTTCTCTCTCTCACTCTCTCTCACACACACACACACACACACACACATAAACAAACCGATTAAACGCGCAGAATATGTCAGCGTTCATTCCACAAGCAATTATGAGCGATCGGGAAACAAAAACAGGCGATATATAAAAGGAAGGACTGAAATCCTACCGTTTAACTCGGCTGCTCTCCGCTCGACTGTCCTCGAATCTAATCCCGATGGTTAATGCGAGTCTCGTGAGCGCACACGTCACTTCCTGTGCACCTGCACCAGCGATGGGATAAAAATAGATCACAACACGCGTTCCCATTCATAGAGTCGCGTCCTCGAGCCGATGATGCTGAATGTTCTGTCACAAATGTTCTGTGTAAATGTACGGAATATTTAATTTTTATAGCGCATTCTTGCCTTCACTCGTTTTACTCACTAATTCTTAATTTATTACTGCTTGAGTTAATCCACTCTAAACATTATTGTGCTCACTACAGTTATATGTTCCACATACACCATAACACACTTCGCTTAGTTTGTATTGTGCACAGTGTGTGTGTTTATTATGGATGGGAAGTCTGATTCATTTGAGCGAACCGGTTCTTTCGAACAGTTGGTTTCAAAGAACCGATTCAGTGATTCTTTTACGTCACCACGCTATCCCTGCGTTCCAAAAGCAATGTAGACACATATTGCTGTTTTTTGTTGTTGTAAGGTTTATCAGTTTTAATGCAGATATCATTCATCACGATATTTAGAACCTAAATATATAATGTATTTACGTGAAATAAAAAGTCATCTCAGCTGATTTTTAGTTTTGCTTGTTACAATAAAATCCTGTTTATTAAAACCAACTCAGTGTTGATAACTGAAAGGCATTAAGCAGAAAAGTTTATCAATTGTAATTATCTTTGCTAGTTGTTAATTAATGTAATATAACACTTTTCGTTCCACGTCAAAATCCTCAAGTTAATCTATTACGAATTGCACATCTGAAACCATACTGACCCGATTCAGTCTCGTTCATGAAATAATCTTTTTTTTTTTCCAAGATTTTTTATTATTTTTATTTTTATTAAACAGTAAAAAACATCCAAGCGTTAAGCAAGGCACTACAGATTCATGAAAGAATCGTTCGGGGACCGGTTTTGTCAGCTAGTTCAACAAATTCATTGAAAAGATCCGACTCCAATGAATGATTCATTAGCGAAACGACACCGCTCGTGTATATTGTTTTGTAGCCTATGCAGTGCGTGCATTGGGTATTGGCGTAATCGTTTATGGGTCAGGTATGTATGTTGTTTACAGTTTTCAGGGAATTTTAACACAGGATGTTTACTTGAAGTGAAAGCAGCGCGCGGGCTCTTTCAACGCTGAAGGGCGTGGAACCGATACTGCTATGAGCGCGAGCCTCGCGCGCGGCGCGTCCACCAATCAGCGCGCGATCATCACATGCAAAGCGGAACCTTGGGCGGTATTGAGAATGAGAATGTGACGTCACGCGTATCACTCCGCGTTGCATTGTGGGAAGGATGCGCCATCTTGGAAGGATACGCTATCCGTTGTCGTGGTTACTTCGACCGTGAGACCGAGAGAAATAGCGTCAGAGAGAGAGAGCAGCTTGATATTTGTTTGCATTTTTGCGATAAGGCACAGTTTCTTTGGAATAAATGAAGAAGGGGGAAGCAAAAGGAAAGGGGCTCTATCGGGAGAGACAACAACACAAGCAGCGTTATTTAGAGAAACTACTTGACATCAACAACATGGACCCGTACGACCTGCTACAGAATGGACGAAAGACCCAAAGCACTACCACCTTTCACATACCCTGACACAGTCAATTACCTGGTTTATGGTATCAGTGCCTAACGTTAGTTACTGCCTAAGTTACACAATGCAAGAGTTCAGAAGCTTTAAGTCATTAGAAGCTTATGATCAATTCTGCCGCGGCTGGGTGCAAGACAAGAAACCCCCAAACCTGTAACGGTAAACTGTGAGAGTTCAGTCATACTTGATGTTTCAGGCCTCATTCATATGTGGAAATAAATCTGATATGAATCAGATACGTGCATTTGCACCTGCCGTGCAACATTAAGCGGACAGATCGGACATTCCCGTCACTGCGAGACGTATGTCATTCAAAAAAAAAGTGTATTTTTAAAATATTTCGCGGTACAGATATATCTATAACAAATTAAACAACTCTAGTTGAATAACAGAGTATTCATTTCGTTCGTTTGTGTTAAATAAAAGGCGAACTGTGCTGAAATGTGTTCCTTTTGAAATCATGCTTTGCTCGCTGTTGCTGCTGTCAGTTTATTGACAAGCAGTTTCTCTAAATAAAGCTGGCTAGCATTGTTATTTAGTCTCTCCCGATAGAACCCCTTTCATTTCTCTTCCTTCTTCTCCAAAGAAACTGCGGCGTATCGCTAAAATGAAAAATGTTATTTCTGGAATGTTTAGTCGCGCCTCTGTGAAGTTCTGAAGGCGTTGCCCCTGGCAACCGATAGCGTCTCCTACCATCATGGCCGACCGGATCAGACCACGGCCAAATCGGCACGTGACTCCTCACTCTCAATTGGCTTTTTAGATCGAAAATGCAGCAACAATTTTTCAAATGAATAGAAAGATTACTCCAAGGGGTCAATTCTTTTGGGGATCCCTTGTAACAAACTTAAATTGGAAAAAGGCCTGGCCTTTGCCTAGTAAATGTTGTGTATCCAACAAATTCATTATAAAATCCTTCATAAGATCTAGCCCTATGTGACCCACACCTTCATTCTCAAAGAGTTATGCAAAATTCTTCATCCACAAGCAAAAATGGCTTAAATCTTCTTTGAGCTTTTCTCTTTTCCTTGCTGAATTTAACTCTTTTATTTCGTCCCTTAGACTCATAAATAACAAAAAAAGTGAATTTTTTGATGAATTATGATGATTTATTCAAAGATATGACTTGACCTTATTATTATGCTTTTCTTTCTGTTTTGTGTATAATTACATAATTACATGATGTATGCAAACCCAGGATATTTATTTTCTGTTAGGTACCATTGTTTGTTTGTACACCTTGCTTAACTTCCCTGAGCTGGTAGTTATGTATAAGTTCTGCCAAAAAAAACAAAACAAAAAAAAACATGCAAAGTGAAACTGTCCCTAGATCGACTGCAGACCCCACCACACACATTTGCAGATGTTCCTGCTTGAGAAACATGCAAATATTCTTAAATGTGCTGTAGTACAACACATAAAATGTCGCTGCTACTGATACAAACCACTCATATGTGTTGTGTGAGAAATAAAAGCATCGGAGGAGGAAGCCTCTGTCTGTCAATCATCTTGTTCTGACTCTTACAAGCCTTTTAGGGGCGGGGTTTTGGGAAAGAGAGAAAAAATAAATAAAAATTAAATAAATAAATAAAGAACGTAACTTACTACACATATTAGTTATAGCCAATTTAATTTTCATGAATAAAAACAGGGCCAGGATGAACAAACGTAAGGTCCTAGTCTAATTTTCATGTTGTTGTTGTCTTTTTTTGGAAGATGGAATAAAATGTTACGTCAAAGAAAATCATTGTCATTTAATTCATTACATTTATGCATTAAGCAGACGCTTGTATAACAAATCTGTACGAACTACACATAAACAAACAAACATAGAAACAAATACTGCAAAGTAGCCTGTAAAATCACACAAATTTATTGTTGCATATGCATATGTACGTTATTCATCATTCATCATCAGTTTGTTTTTCAGTTGTCCTGTTTTAATAGTTTAAACAGTGCAGATATTTAGGTCACAAACCTGAGTCACACTAACTTAAAAATTATATTGAAGACGCTTCATTGTTTGCTTTGCTTTTCTGCATTCTTTTCTAATATTCAAGGCATTTCATAATTGCATAATTGTACAATGCATTTTTTTCTAGTATTTAAGGCATTTCATAATTGCATAACTGGAAAATGCGGATGAATGTTTTATGTGAAACAATGTAATCAAACTTGTCTTCCTGCTGACATCCCACAATGCAATGCTGCCTAATCCTCTATCCAACCATTACGCCTGGTCAGCACTGAACTGAACATGTATCGATTTGCCACATGAAGCACTCAAATATGTACAGATTATTCATTACATTTTTTTTACACATCCATTGATTTAATTCTTTGTGCCACTCTTTCTTTTCAGTTAGTTGCTTAAATATTTAATGTGAGTATTATTATTAAAATAGCTGGTTAATAAGGTGGATTATGTACAACCAACACAAAACAAAAGTCCTCCACTTCACTCATGAACAGTAGTGCAGTATTGCACTATTGCTTGCATAAAGTATACATGTTCATGCATACAGTATATCTGTCCAAACGAAAAACTAGATTTTTGGTGCATTTATATTCTAAAATGCTCAACAACCACATTCAAATTCATTTTGACCCAAAAACTAAAACACATGTCCAACATTACTAATAAATACAACAATGCATTATAAAACACATTAATGTGTGTGAAGCTAACTGTATGGCTTACGGATTTTACAGAAATCTGCATGAATGTGAGCAAATAATCTGGAGTTCTTTGGTAAAGGCACAATTAAAGGCATCAAATGGAAATGCAATCTGTTTGAGCAATCCAAAGAAAAAAACAGTTTGAAAAATGTGTGTGTGTGTGTGTGTGTGTGTGTATGAGAGAGAGAGAGAGAGAGAGAGAGAGAGAGAGAGAGAGTGAGTGTGTGTGTGTGTGTGTGTGTGCGTGTGCGTGTACGTGTGTGTGTGTGTGTGTGTGTGTGTGTGTGTGTGATGGGTAGGTTTAGGGGTTGGTTGGTTAGTGTGTGTGTGTGTGTGTGATGGGTAGGTTTAGGGGTTGGTTGGTTAGTGTGTGTGTGTGTGTGTGTGTGTGATGGGTAGGTTTAGGGGTTGGTTGGTTGGTTGGTTAGTGTGTGTGTGTGATGGGTAGGTTTAGGGGTTGGTTGGTTAGTGTGTGTGTGTGTGTGTGATGGGTAGGTTTAGGGGTTGGTTAGTGTGTGTGTGTGTGTGTGTGTGTGTGTGTGTGTGTGTGATGGGTAGGTTTATGGGTTGGTTGGTTAGTGTGTGTGTGTGTGTGTGTGATGGGTAGGTTTAGGGGTCTGCTAATGTGTGTGTGTGTGTGATGGGTAGGTTTAGGGGTCGGTTAGTGTGTGTGTGTTTGTGTGTATGTGTGTGTGTGTGATGGGTAGGTTTAGGGGTCGGTTAGTGTGTGTGTGTGTGTGTGTGTGTGTGTGATGGGTAGGTTTAGGGGTCGGTTAATGTGTGTTAGTGTGTGTGTGTGTGATGGGTAGCTTTAGGGGTAGGTTTAGTGTAAGGAGACAGAATATACAGTTTGGACAGTATGAAAACCATTATGTCTATGGAGAGTCTATGGAGAGTCCCCACAAAGACAGCAAACCAGACTGTGTGTGTTTTCCTGAGGGTCAAAACTACATTTTGTGAAGCTTTGCTACATCACGTAGAGCCTCTTGCTGGTATGGACACACACACGCGGTGCTGTTCACTTCCCGCCACTTGAGCGGCTGATGAGACGACGCCGAGCTCTCAACCTGAAGCAAAAACAAAGACAGCTTGAATCGCTCGGTAAACCCAACGAGAGCTGAAATACTGCCACTAATGCACGGATAAACACCACTTATAGAGCGCTGTGACTGCACTGAACATAAAACTGAATGTGCTAATGATGTTTTATGTCTATGTCTCGCATCAGAATCACCCTCCTCAGAGTATTATGAGCTCCTAACATTTATTCAGTGTCTGCACTTTAAACTGGGAAATCCCACAATTCATGCAAAGCATTTGTTTTCGTAGCCACAGTCAAAATCTGCTAAGGGGTAATAATGAAACAACAGTTTTAAAGTGATTTTTCACTATTAATTACAACAGGATCAGCATTTTTATGGGTTTAAAATCCTTCTATAGGGAAAATCCAGCGTTTAATGTTGTTTATATGTCTATGTGGTGTATTTAATATGCTTTAAGACACACCATGTGTAAGTTCATAAGTCGACAGCATTGCTGAGTATTTTCTGCTGAGTATAAAACTGCAGTGAACCAAAGACAGTCTCAAAAACACGGTTTGAAATCGTTTTAAGGGATAAAATTATTGACTACAGGGGGATTTTAAAATCAAGAAAAGGTTTTTGTGATAAGAGACAATAAAAACAACTTTGTGCCTCAAAAACTTTTCTTTCCTGGGGAAAAAATAAATAAATTTTTAAAAGTCAACGAATTTGCAACAGCTGAATGTAACATATTTGACATGTCTCATGTCAGTCACATGTAATTTATTGAAGCCACTAAATAATCTTCATTTAGAACGTCTCCAGCACATTTTTAAATTACCCAAAAATCAAACAAAGTTCACCCATCATGCATGTTATCATGCACGTTAAAAACTTAGGCTGGCTGTAAAAAACATCTAAAAACATCAACACAAACTCATGGGCATCAATCGCTTTACTGAATACTGGCCGGCTAAGAAATAAACAATAATAACCTCACGATACATCTGTTTTCAAATCCTCATCATTTGAATATCACAACATCAGCGTCTGTCAGGAAATAACGCACGCAATACACAGTAGTATTTAGTAGAAGCAGAAGTCAAGTAAATTCACACACTTCCTGAAAAACACACAGTACCTGAAAGGGTGAGTTCACGTAGTGTAACAGCGCAACGCTTCTGGGTTGTGCGTCACTATTGGCCAGAATCACACACATGACCAGCGTCGGCCAATAGTGAGCCTGCGTGTGACGTGCAACCCAGAAGCGCTGCGCTGTTACACTACGTGAACTCACTCGAGGCCCACAGAGAAGGAAATGAAGAGTTGAATAAAGTCGTTATTTTTGTTTATTTTGCACACAAAAAGTAGCCTGGATGCCAGCCCGAACCCCGCCCACAACATTTTCCGAAGTTCGGTCTGGACTCGATCCACTGGGAAATAATTATGATCGGTTTAGAAATCGTCGGGCCAATCAAATTGCCAGGACGGGCTTTATATGATGATGGACAGATGATCTGCAGTTACGTAATCATCACGTTATCAAAGAGCGCTTGGGCTGAACTGGTTTCCCTCAGAGATGGCCGCCGCTGGAGAACTGAGATGTGTAGACTCCGCTATCGCGTCTGTTGTAAAAGAAATCGACAGCGCATTCATTTTAAAAGACGAACAGAGAACTGCAATCAAGGCATTTGTCGATCGGAAAGATGAACATCTGTCTGTCAGAGACGATAACGTACCGAACACATAACACGAGTATAAATTTGTTCTTCACTCGCTGAAATTGTGCAAAATATTCTGAAAAAATACATTGTTCAACATGTGTTGGTTCCTGATTGAAACACGAAGTTGTACGTTATATTTTGATGGACATTTTTTATGCACGATTCACGCATTCGCACACGCACACGCATATTTTCAATAATTTTCTATAATTGAGTGATCTTTTGAACTGTTAAATGAGTGATCTTGAGATGAGTCCCTGCCCAATTGGACTCTCATAAGCATAGATTCAGGAACTTGACAGGTGATTTTTATCAAATTTAGTTTGATCACTATCTTCTCAGTTGTTTAAAAGATTAGGGCAATTATCAAAGTTTGATAAAATGTTGATGCTACATTTTTACATGTTGTGTTACATTTAATTACCCCATGCATATTTTAAGCTATATATATATATATATATATATATATATATATATATATATACACACACACACACACACACATCGGGGTCTGATTAAAAGCACATCATGGTTTACAGTCCACCTGAGGATATTACTTGACTGACCATTTTTACTTGTATTTGTCACTTTGCTGTGTTTTATTTTTGTTAAAATCACTGAGATGAAGTATCTTCTACTCACTATGTGGTTTAGCTCAGCCATCAGCGGAGTGTGTTTGTCACAGTGAAGTGTGATGATGGTGGCCTCCACCCAGGCATTATCAGTGTTCCTGCTGTCATCTACATAACCCTTAAACACCTGCGTTAGAGAAGAAACACACACATCTGTTTAGCTTTGTGGAACTTTAACTCAAAACAATCAACTGGTGGAACTGGTATTTCAAACATGGAAAAAAAGTAACATGAAACATTACCTTTGTGTGAGTCTACTAATAAATTATAACATTAAATAGTAACTTTTTTCTGTTTTTTTTACTATTTTCTTTGCCAAACACCATGAGCATTTTTGCAGGCAATGTTTTTTTTTTACTCTTTCCCCGCCTGCGTTTTTTTTTTTAAATAGCCAGCGCCAGCATTTTTTATAATTTTCACAAAACTTTCATTGCCCCCAGAATATTTTGTTGTATGAATATCTGAACATGCATATATAGATAAATAAATCAATACAATTTTGGGTAACGCTTCCTTTTACAGTCCTGTTACCCAAGTACATACTATGTACTTATTATAGTAATTACAATTACTGGGTAATAACTAGGTACTAACCCTGAACCTACCCCTAAACCTATGTACGTACCTTATATTAGCCAGTACTTTCTAGGTAAGTACACATAAGTACTGTACTGTAAAAGGAAGCGTTATCCAATTTTGTAAAAAAAACTTTACCAAATCAGTAAAGTTGAGCATCTTGTTGATTTATCTTGCTCACCTGTTCCCCAGCGTTTAGTTCAGACTTGGTCTTGTCATTTAACTTTTTACCCAGAATCCTCTCCAGTGTCTGTGGAAGAGGCTCGTCAGGTTTAGCTGGGCCCTGCAAGAATAATAAAAAAAAGACTTAATATACATATATCTAGAAAGCTTGTTTGTGCATGTCAACTCTTGGTTCCAAAATTACAATATAGCAAATATGATTTTTATGACTGCATAATAAAGCAAATGCAACGATTCTCTGTATCATATTAAGATTCTGAAAATGTCCCTGTACAGATTTTATTTTCAGCATTCATTCTCACCCCAGGAAGAGTCACAGGCTTCTCTACATCCTCGCAAACGGAGAGAAACTCCAGCACTTTGTGTTCAGCATCACGCCACCTTTAAAACAGGCAGCTCAATCATTTCTTTATGTTTAATACACTAACAGCAGGACGTGAGATGACTGTGATCTCTAATCTCTGTTGTTTTCGGTGTATTCGGTTGTACACTTCAATTTCATCTGATATGAGATTAGATTTTAAATCCAGGAGGAAGTGGACTTGAATTGGATTTTAACTCCGTGTTGTGTACCTGGTGAAGATTGGGTGGAGAATGTGATTCGGGCCGAGGGATTTCAGAGCCCCTTTTCCCCGTATCCCAGTCCTTCCTTCTGGATTCCTGTAAAATCCATTCATGACAATGAGACTCAATCAAATGCAATTAAATGCAAATTCCAGTAGGAGAATAAAGGCACAGATGAAATATATTTTGCCCAGCATACCTGTGCTTGTCTAAGACTGAAGTGTCAGAGCTGTACAGAAAAAAAGTGTTTTATTTACAAAAAGCTTCACAATATCAACAAGACTGTCAGGAATACAAAATAAAAAGCATTTCAAGATTTATAATAAGTATTCAGCTCTAACAAAATTGCAATTCAGTAAAGTCAACTTACTGTCATTTCTATTTAACCAGGGTTCCCACACCTCGGTTAACTTCAAATTCAAGGACCTTTCAAGGACTTTCCAAGTCAAATACCCTCAAATTCAAGGACTTAATGTGGGGACAACATAGTGTAGAACAAATACATTATAAAATATTCCAAATATCTTGAAACTTGCATTTTCCAGGCATCACGTTTCAATGGTTTCAGCCTATTTTTGCAAGGTGTGTCTGTGAAACGTTGAGGTACCATCGTAGTAGTTTCGTGTGCGCGTGAACGTCATGGCAACGTACACAAAGCACCTCACGCGGGAAGAACTTAACGTAACGCGCAAATGCGAGTAACTGACGTAAATCAAGCAAGTTAGTAATCAAGTGTCCCGAAGCGTTGGCGAAATAACACATTAGCAGACCGGAAAAGCTCTTGCACAAAATAAATTCAAGCACTTTCAAGGACCTGTATCTATTTTCAAAAACTTTCCAGGGCCTTGAATTTTGTCTTTTCAGATTCACAAAATGATTTCAAGGACCCGTGGGAACCCTGTCTGTTTAAATTGCCTGGAGATAATTCTTAAAAGCAAAACTTTATGGTGTGTTCATGACATGTTCTCTTGAGAAGTTCGTATTTACGAGTTGGGAAGTCGTACGACGTCAGGTGCGTTCCAATCACTTTAGTCAAAGCAAGATGGTGATTTTTAGTTTTTATTTAATTTAAATGCAATAAATTGAATCATTATACAGTAGACAACATTTGAAATGGACCAAAACCTTTCATCAAAGTTATACATGAATTTTGAATTTGTTCTTGTCTTAGGACAACTTTTTTGATCCACTTCAAATGTTGACTACTGTATATTCTATCGCAATTGTACAATAACATGGTGTTTTGTACATGCAACTTAGATAAAAAAGGAAAATTATAGTTAATTTTAACAAATTTACCATTAATACAGACGCTGCATCTATTACGTCCAACATATTTTCTTACTGACACTCGGAAACTTTGGGATTAAAGAAAATCTCAAGTCTCCCACTCATAATTACAACTTTGTGGTGATGTTCATGTGCATATTTCCGACAAGACTTGAATGCATCATTAGAACAGTGTTGCCTTTCACTTTTTTAACTATATTTAATAGTGCATGATAATTGCACAAGACCATATCGTAGATCAATTCGATTAATGGTGCCACTCTATCTTTCCGTATAAAACTTACTTGCTGTTGTCCTGTGGATTGTAAACTGGGGGAAGGTACAGAGTGAAGTTTACCTAAAAGAGTAAAAAATGTGTGGGATAAGATACACAATATAACAGAATGCTGTTTAATGTTATAAAATATGTGGTATAATTCATATCAGGCACCTCCCAGGACACCTTCTCCTCAGGCACAGGAAAGCGTTTGACGACGTTACTGCCGGGATACTCAAGCTGACGTGCGAATGTGTGAGGGGCGGATTCGTCATCGGTCTCCTGTCCACTCGATTCACCATCGTCCCTGTCAGAGCTTTTACCTGCTGGATGATGGACAAAGAACGTCATCAGAACATTCAGATAAAGATGCACCGATTGATCGGCTGGTGACCGGAATCGGCCGATTTTCACGTGATCGGCGACCGGCCGGTCAGTCTGACATATGCCGATTTTATGCCAATCAAATGCACTCGGGCGCTGCATGATTAACATCGCGCAACATCAGCATCACACAGAACGCACATGTAGGAAACCTCGTGAATTACGGCCGTTTCACACCGCAAGCGTGAGCATTGTGTATTATTTCCGGCGTGCATGTTAATCAATGAGTGCATTCACACCGGGAGCAGGAGCCGCGCGTGAGCGCCGTCGAGCAGGAGCAGCGGTGAAGCGCGGGTTTCGGTGCAGAGTCTATTTTTGCTGCGCTGCTCACGCTCAATTAAAGTGAAAGCACACTTTTGATGGACAAAATAAATATGATTCAGAATTTGCATGTCTGGGGTGTTTTAACGAGAACTGGAGTATTTGTCAGAAAAGAAAATGAATTTTCTTTCTGAAATGAACACATTTTTTTAGTTGGATATTGGATGTGAAAAGAAGGAAATGGTTCTTCCATAACACTGCACTTTAGATGTGTGTGAATTTCCCACACCAGGAGTCATTTATATAGTCCTATTTTAAAGCGATTACTGTTCAAAAATGTTCTATGCAAAATGTAAAATGTTCTACTAAAGAAAAGAGAGAAAATAAACTTTTGTGTGTGCTGTAAAGTGGTTAGAAAAAATTAAATCGGTATCGGCAGGTCAAACTCTGAGAAATCGGAATCGGCCGAGAAAATTGCAATCGGTGGATCTCTACATTCAAACAAGGTTCTTCTCAAAGTTATGAACAAATGTGATTATTAGGCAATTTTACCAACTCTAACCTCCGAAACAGACAAGCTATTAAGCTTACTGAAATGTTGTTAATAATAGCTAAGAAATGCATTGCTTTGAAATGGAAAGCAGACACTGATGTGCCAACTGGATTGTGGTTGTCGGAGATTTGCAGCTGTGTACGCTTAGAGAAGATCACATATTCAATGAGAAGCAGGGGGGAATTATTTTATAAAATCTGGAAACCCCTTTTTGAAATATATAAATATAGTACCACATGACTTGATTTGATAAAGTTAATTTTCTAACTGTCTTGCATTGTATCTCCTTTTTTTTGGTCACTGTTGCCTCATTTGTGTCTTGTCTGATGTTTGTTTTTGTATTTGAAAAAAGCAACCAAAAAAAGTTATGAACAAACATTCTTCCAGTAACGTTAATAGAATGTTTGTTTAAAGTTCTCATAATGTTCTCTAAACGTTAGCATAAAAACATTATCCATCATTCATTTTCTGAAATGTTTTAGTTGGATGTTCCTCCACATGATTTAAATGTTACTAATGTTCAGAAAACATTTCAAAAGTAGAAGAATGATAATATTTGCATAACCAAGAAAAAAAATGTTTTGAGGCGTTCAGAGAACATTCAGAAATAACCTTTTCATAATTTAATGTGAATTTTAACTAAATGTTCTTAGAACAGGTTTTGTTAGCTGGAAAGCAGCTGATGTCCTTTGCTGAACATCACGCATTTAAGCACTTTCCACAAATAAAAACAAAACCTGAATGTCTTAAAATCAGCAAATGACCAGTGCTTGTTATTTTTCCGACAGATAAAAGTTTATCTAACATAGAATCAGTGTTGTGCCTGAACGCGTTCATTGAGCGATAGTTCATGAACTCGTTCATATTTTGGGCGAACGTGAACTGAACGTACTGTATTACTGTCTGATGAAAAAACAGGGCGTAAACAGGTCTTAATATGTAGCGGAAAAACACCCAATCTGGCAACACCAGCCACCAGACTACCATGTAGTCGACAAAAGCATCGAGGAGGCGTCGTATGATCATTTACACGAGTTTTATGACAGGGTCGGTGTGGATGGGAAGAATCGTACATTTCTGTGCAAACGTTGCCCGCCGATAAAATAATTGCCGTCTGTGGTTGTATATGTATGGAAGCTTGTTTCCGCCACTGAATAAAAAAAAAAAAATTGCGACTTTTTATCCCACTGTTGCGAGATATGAAGTCAGAATTGCGAGATATAAAGTCGCAACTATGAGAAATAGTCGCAATTGCAAGAAAAAAAGACAGAATTGAGACTTTTTATCTCACAATTCTGACTTTTTAACACATAATTGTGAGTTTATATCTCGAGATTCTGACTTCTTTTCTCAGAATTGTGAGATATAAAGTCGCAATTGCGAGTTATCAGGCCAATTCTAAGGGAAAAAAAAGACTAACTTTTTTCCCCTCGTTTATATCTCACAATTCTGACTTTATATCTCGCAATTCTGACGTTATAACACGCAATTGCGACTTTATTTCACTCATTTCTGACTTTAAACACACAATTGCGACTTTATATCAATCAACTCTGACTTTATATCACACAAATCTGACTTTATATCTCGCAATTGTGAGAAATAAAGTCTGAATTGCGAGATGTAAACTCGCAACCTTTTTTATTTTTCATTCTGTGGCGGAAACAAGCTTCCATATACACTCACCTAAAGGATTATTAGGAACACCTGTTCAATTTCTCATTAATGCAATTATCTAATTAATCAATCACATGGCAGTTGCTTCAATGCATTTAGGGGTGTGGTCCTGGTCAAGACAATCTCCTGAACTCCAAACTGAATGTCAGAATGGGAAAGAAAGGTGATTTAAGCAATTTTGAGCGTGGCATGGTTGTTGGTGCCAGACGGGCCAGTCTGAGTATTTCACAATCTGCTCAGTTACTGGGATTTTCACGCACAACCATTTCTAGGGTTTACAAAGAATGGTGTGAAAAGGGAAAAGCATCCAGTATGCGGCAGTCCTGTGGGCGAAAATGCCTTGTTGATGCTAGAGGTCAGAGGAGAATGGGCCGACTGATTCAAGCTGATAGAAGAGCAACTTTGACTGAAATAACCACTCGTTACAACCGAGGTATGCAGCAAAGCATTTGTGAAGCCACAACACGCACAACCTTGAGGCGGATGGGCTCCAACAGCAGAAGACCCCACCGGGTACCACTCATCTCCACTACAAATAGGAAAAAGAGGCGACAATTTGCAAGAGCTCACCAAAATTGGACAGTTGAAGACTGGAAAAATGTTCCCTGGTCTGATGAGTCTCGATTTCTGTTGAGACATTCAGATGGTAGAGTCAGAATTTGGCGTAAACAGAATGAGAACATGGATCCATCATGCCTTGTTACCACTGTGCAGGCTGGTGGTGGTGGTGTAATGGTGTGGGGGATGTTTTCTTGGCACACTTTAGGCCTCTTAGTGCCAATTGGGCATCGTTTAAATGCCACGGCCTACCTGAGCATTGTTTCTGACCATGTCCATCCCTTTATGGCCACCATATACCCATCCTCTGATGGCTACTTCCAGCAGGATAATGCACCATGTCACAAAGCTCGAATCATTTCAAATTAGTTTCTTGAACATGACAATGAGTTCACTGTACTAAAATGGCCCCCACAGTCACCAGATCTCAACCCAATAGAGCATCTTTGGGATGTGGTGGAACAGGAGCTTCGTGCCCTGGATGTGCATCCCACAAATCTCCATCAACTGCAAGATGCTATCCTATCAATATGGGCCAACATTTCTAAAGAATGCTTTCAGCACCTTGTTGAATCAATGCCACGTAGAATTAAGGCAGTTCTGAAGGTGAAAGGGGGTCAAACACAGTATTAGTATGGTGTTCCTAATAATCCTTTAGGTGAGTGTATATGGGCTGTGGCAATAATTAAAAAAAAATAGCTCGCAGCAACATATGGAAAAAAAGAACTATGAACTAGTTCATTTTTGGAACTGAACTTAGTTCAAAATTGTGAAGTATGAAATTTGTGAACTAAACTTTGAACTAGTTCATGTAGAAAGTGAACTTTCCCAACACTGCATACCATAGTAATCTAACAAAAATTAATTCTGCATTAAATTGATCAAAAGTGACAGTAAAGACATTTATAATGTTACAAAATAGTCTATTTCAAATAAATGCTGTTTTAAACAGTTTTTTTAAGAATCCTGAAAAATAATATAATGGTTTCAGCAAAAATATGAAGCAGCAAAACTGTTTTCAACATTGATAATAATCTGAGAGGTTTCATGAGCAGCAAATCCTCATATTAGAGTGATTTCTGAAGGATCATGTGACACTGAAGACTGGAGTAATGATGCTGAAAATTCAGCTTTGATCACAGGAATATAATATGTTTTAACATTTATTCAAATAGAAATGTTAAATTATAATAATATTTCACAAAACTAGTGTTTTTTACTGTATTTTCGATCAATTAAATGCAGCCTTGAGGAGCATAAAGACTTTTCAAAAACACAAAAAAAAACGTATTGATCCCAAACTTTCGAACAGTAGTGCATGTAAGATCTCATTACCAAAAAATGGGATTTGTGTCTCTAATACTTTAATGAACTTAAAAGGACAGATCATGAGTATGAAAAAGGATGCATGCATCTAATGCTGATTTTAAAACACTCTGCTCACTCATTAGAGGCGGCTGCATTTTGGATTTGCATCCCTGAGATTTCAGCGCATCTATAATCCATCGTAAAGCTTTGGCAGACTCTGAGACCTGCCAGAAGACAAGAGATTCACCATTAGACATTCACATTTGCGTTGACATGCTGCCTGAAATAATGAACAAAACAAACTGACTGCTAAACACTATTTATGGTGTGTATTTGTGAGTGTTGGAGGCAGAACGACACCTGCTCTTCAAGCTTAGAAAGTCGTTTTGCCATCGTGTTTGAAACCATCTCCTGCTCCTGCTCCAGATGATCTGACATCGCTCCGACCCTGAGAGGAAACACAGGTTTAAAGGTGCAGTCTGTAAGAATGACAGCTAGTGGTCGAAATAGTAACTGTTAATTACAAGCTGTTCACTCATTGGGAATAAAAAAGCAATTTATAAATGAAAATTCTTACATATAGCCCCTTTAAGTTTTGCCATTAGAACAATCTTAAGAAAAGAAATATAAAATCATTCTTAAAAAAATGTATTTTTGTAATAAAAAATATTCTTAAATTTATTCTTGAGTTAGAAAATACTAGAATTTTTTTATTAAACATGTTGTGTACTTAATCCATCTCTGCCTTTTAGCAAATCAGGTAGGAATATCATGTCACATAAGTAATATTCATGACATTAAGAATTTTTAGCTCTTGAATAATGTATTAAAGGGTTAGTTCACCCAAAAATGAACATGATGTCATTAATGACTCTCCCTCGTGTCGTCCCAAGCCCGTCAGACCTCAGAACACAGTTTAAGATATTTTAGATTTAGTCTGAGAGCTTTCTGTCCCTCCATTGAACATGTGTGTACGGTATACTGTCCTTGTCCAGAAAGGAAATAAAGACATCATCAAAGTAGTCCATGTGACATCAGTGGGTTAGTTAGAGTGTGTTGAAGCATCGAAAATACATTTTGGTCCAAAAATAACAAAAACAGCGGCGTCACTGCGGACTCGTGAACGCGGATCCACAACAGAACCGGAAGACATACAATGCTGAATAAAGGCCTAGTTTTTGTTATTTTTGGACCAAAATGTATTTTCGATGCTTCAACACACTCTAACTAACCCACTGATGTCACATGGACTACTTTGATGATGTCTTTATTTCCTTTCTGGACAAGGACAGTATACCGTACACACATGTTCAATGGAGGGACAGAAAGCTCTCGGTCTAAATCTAAAATATCTTAAACTGTGTTCTGAAGATGAACGGAGGTCTTACGGGCTTGGGACGACATGAGGGAGAGTCATTAATGACATCATTTTCATTTTTGGGTGAACTATCCCTTTAAGCTCCTCCCCCTAACATTTCAGACCATTACTCCGCCCTTCCTTATACTCAAAAGCAGTGATGGGGAAGTTACTTTTAAAAAGTAGTGTAACTCGCTACTTCTTAAAAAAAGTAATTTGTCACTTTACTTAGTTACCCCATATGGAAAGTAACTTATTACGTTACTCGTTACTTTTACGTTACTTTTCTGTTGCTTGATTTTGGGCAGAATATATAATGTATATAACAAATATAATGCCATAAATGCATAATGCATTTATCAAATTTTTAATATTTATGAAGAAATGGATAGGCATTCATAGACGCTAGGGAGGGGCTAGAAAGAAAGACCCCAAGAAAGACCAAAGCTCCCCGTTAGCACCCCCAAAAATAATTTCTGGAAGCAATTATATTCAGGCTGTATTCTAGGGAAGTCCTGAACCGCATGGTGAAGAAAAAAAAAGGAAAACTTAGGCTATCTTGTTATTTCGACATAATAAGGGGACATTCTAATCTGCATTAAGCCAAATTAAGCGTTCTTATAATGGTTTTCTATGGGAGGAAAATGCTTAACGTGTAATTAAACGCGTTGCGTTCATATTCTGGGCTCATCTGATTTTTTGTACATAGTATAGCCTACTTTATTATGATTTTATTATCATAATGATTAATAAATGCATGACAATTATCCGTGAACTTTATAAATGTTGCAGATATGTTTTCCTATGCACGTAAACAAATGCCTTTCAACTTATGTGTGCAAAATACAGAACTAAATGTATGTGCAGCAATTTGTACAAATAGAGAGTCTAGGCCAACTATACGTGTGGTAGCTATTAAATAAGCGCATTTAGTTTCATATTTGTTCAAATATTATAATGTTATTTTTTTTCCATCTATGTTGATTATGAAAAGTGAACAGTATGAGTAATATGGATGCGCTAAATATCGGGAGACATTGAGTGTGTCAGACATGATTTTGACCACTTCATTTAGTTTTGTTAAGAAGAAAGCCTTTCTTTAAAGTGAATTTCGTTTTGTATAAATCGTATCTTAATATTTTTTTAAAATGTATCAACCAATTGCTTGTATTTAATAAATAAGAAGCAAATATAGCAGACAATATAATGACATGGAGGCGCCGGCGCGGTCACTTGTTGCGCGTGAAGCCGTGAACTGGAGCATCTCATCATAAATTAACCGAAACTCAGCGTATGCCTCACAGACATGATAAAGATATCTATATATAGAAAGCTTGAAATGTCTTTAAACGAAACAATTCAAAACGAAAAGAAATAGGCTACTCTCCGATTGTGTAATCCAGTATGTGCATTTCTAGGCGGAGATGGCGATTGCTGTCAAATGACGGAGATCGCTGTCAAATCTGTCCCTGGGAAAAGTAACGTTGCGCTGAATTGAAAAAGGAACTACGTTTCGTTACAAAATTTTCAGTAGTAGCGCGTTACACTACTTTACTACGCGCTACACACAACACTGCTCGAAGTTGATTCATAGCTTCCTCAAATCAAATTCAGTACTCAAACATATGAGCTGTTCTGTGCATGTCTTATTTAAGTCTTGAGTTACTTCTCGGCGGTGTCCTGGATACGATGCTCCACGCTCTGGCTCTCGTCCTGTCGTGTAGATACCATATAGTTGTCCTTCATGTAAGCCTCCCAGGACAACAGCTCCTCTTCCTCGCTCTGGTCTAGTTCCTGCCCTGTGCACAACCACGTACTTAAACCAGGGATTTAGACATTCAAAGCAGTTTTTTAAAGTGAACAGGACGTTAAAAATATAAGAAATATAAGCTTTGTTGATGTAGCTCGAACGGTAGAACTTGTTTGGGATTTGATTTCAAGGGATAAAATGTAAACATTGAATGCAAATGCAAGTCAGAATCTGCCTAAAGTTAATTTGATTCTGCTGTTCGCAATGCTTCATGTTTCAAATCATTGCTTATTAAAGGAGTAGTTCACTTCAGAATTAAAATGTCCTGATAATTTACTCTCACGTCATCCAAGATATTCATGTCTCTCTTTCTTCAGTCGAAAAGAAATTAAGGTTTTGAGGAAAAGATTCCAGGGTTTTTCTCCATATAGTGACTTCAATGGGGTCCAACGGGTCGAAGGTCCAAATGTGAGTTTCAGTCCAGCTTCAAAGTCTCGACACAATCCCAGCCGGCATTGATGTTTTACCTTTTATTTTATGCATTTTTTTGTAAATGGCGTTTGACTTAGTCTTTGCACCTCTGCCTACGTCACGCGCGACCTTTCAACGTGATTACTTAATGTGTGGCGCATCACAGAGCTAGTGCAAGACCAGCAAAGACCAGCATTTGTAGTTAAAAAGTATATAAATGTTTATTTATTTATAAAATGTCCGCTGGTTTGTCTAGATGAGACTCTTATTCCTCGGCTGGGATCGTGTCGAGACTTTGAAGCTGCACTGAAACTCACATCTGGACCTTCGACCCGTTGGACCCCATTGAAGTCACTATATGGAGAAACATCCAGGAATGTTTTCCTCAAAAACCTTAATTTCTTCTCGATTGAAGAAAGAGAGACATGAATATCTTGGATGACGTGGGGGAGAGTAAATTATCAGGAGATTTTAACTCTGAAGTGAACTACTCCTTTAATTTTTTTTAAAAATCTCTATGGAAAAATACTTCTGGAACCAGTGCAGCGGAAAAAGGGTGCGTGCGCTAATGCACTCCATAAACTGGCCCAGACTGTATGCTCATAGTCTGATCTAGACTAAAGAACATCAGTGATCTACTGCGGTCATGTGTGTGTTTTCAGTAACAGGGGTTTTGTGGGTGTAGTGCGGCCCTGGCCCAGCACTCACTGAAGTGTTTGTGTCTCTCTGGAGGGTAGCGCTGAAACGCTCCTCTGATGAAGAGGATGAGGTGACTGAGGAGGATGAAGGGTGGAGGAAGAGTAGGTCGACTGTGATACTCCTTAATCAACTCGTAACGCTGGAACTTCCAGATGGTGTCCGTGTTGTCTTGGACCTCCTGGAACGTGTAGCTGTGATGCAAAGATAGAGTTTATAGCCCTAAAAGTGTGTGTGTCTGTGTGTACAGACACACACACACACACACACACACACACAAGAAATACAATTATTTGCACAAATATTAATTTTCAAAGTTAAACAAACACATGTACACACACACACAAGTAAACACACACACATGTACAAACACACACACACACACACACACACACAAATATATATATATATATTAAAGAACCAGATAGTTGAGTGCTTAAACAAATAAACAAACAATCAAATACATAAATGATTGTTCAACATTGAATAATAATGTACTATTTGGGAAAACAGGTAAGTGTTTCTGTTCAACTTTTTCAGTCTGTTTACTTACTGACTGGGAAAAAGAAAAAGTGTCCCAATCAACCTGAATTCACCCTATATATATATATACACACACACACACATGCGCGCGCTTATATTTAAGATAATTACTCTCTCTCACATATATAGAGACATGCTTATATTAGATAAACACATTTGTGTGCTTAAATAAAACAATAAACAAACAAACACATAAATAATTGTCCAACATTAAATAAATATTTCATACAAATGTAAATTTTATTCAATCTTTTTTTTATAAACTCTCACAAAAGATGCACTACTTGCAGAGCCGGATTAACGCAAAGGCAAACTAGGCACGTGCCTAGGGCCCGATTGGCGGGATGGGGCCCAGACAGAGGGACAAAACTAAAAAAATGTACAAATGTCCTATCTCGTTCAGGCGGCGATAATACACTCGCGTTTCAGAGACGGAATTGTCATTTGCATGGGCCAGCATTGCATCATGAGTAACTACAGTTTACCATTTGCACGTCTTAAGTCTTACCAGTTTAAACATTCACGCGATCTTGAACTATTCGGGAGGCTATACTTGCGTGCTGTCTGAGAGATGTTTTTGCGCGCTGTCTGAGAGATGTTTTGCGCGCTGTCTGAGAGATGTTTTGCGCGCTGTCTGAGAGATGTTTTGCGCGCTGTCTGAGAGATGTTTTGCGCGCTGTCTGAGAGATGTTTTTGCGCGCTGTCTGAGAGATGTTTTTGCGCGCTGTCTGAGAGATGTTTTTGCGCGCTGTCTGAGAGATGTTTTGCGCGCTGTCTGAGAGATGTTTTTGCGCGCTGTCTGAGAGATGTTTTTGCGCGCTGTCTGAGAGATGTTTTGCGCGCTGTCTGAGAGATGTTTTTGCGCGCTGTCTGAGAGATGTTTTGCGCGCTGTCTGAGAGATGTTTTGCGCGCTGTCTGAGAGATGTTTTTGCGCGCTGTCTGAGAGATGTTTTTGCGCGCTGTCTGAGAGATGTTTTTGCGCGCTGTCTGAGAGATGTTTTTGCGCGCTGTCTGAGAGATGTTTTTGCGCGCTGTCGGAGAGATGTTTTTGCGCGCTGTCGGAGAGATGTTTTTGCGCGCTGTCTGAGAGATGTTTTTGCGCGCTGTCTGAGAGATGTTTTTGCGCGCTGTCTGAGAGAGATGTTTTTGCGCGCTGTCTGAGAGATGTTTTTGCGCGCTGTCTGAGAGATGTTTTTGCGCGCTGTCTGAGAGATGTTTTTGCGCGCTGTCTGAGAGATGTTTTGCGCGCTGTCTGAGAGATGTTTTTGCGCGCTGTCGGAGAGATGTTTTTGCGCGCTGTCTGAGAGATGTTTTTGCGCGCTGTCTGAGAGATGTTTTTGCGCGCTGTCGGAGAGATGTTTTTTTCTGCACACATACAAGCCGCCTCACAAGCTCGCGGGTAACAACAGTTATTTTTCGTGGATTAAATCGCTTTAACAGTCAAAAACATGCGAAAATTATGTCAATTTCGGTCTTGGTGATTATCCTCTAAACACAGTCGGTTATGTCTTCAATAAGCATACATCGCACGTGACCGTATAATGTTAGTGGCTACAGGATCTGTGCTCGAGCTCTTACAGTGACAGCAGCCGTGGTCTGTCATTCATTTGGTTGTCAAAACAACAAAACATAGCTTTCATTTTAAGGAATCAGGATTAATATCCTATGTATTTAATTTAGTTCTCAGGACTAAAACACAGTGTTATTTTGCATTTGATTAGGCCTACTTTATTCAGTCTCTGTAGTACTATTTCTGAATACTGGTGTCAGACCTAGCAAAAACTTTTCTCTTTATAGGTATCTTTATTCTATTGTACTTTTGTGCTACTTTTTTCAATTTAATTCAAAGATTGAAATCAAGCTTCCTTGTGTTGCGTAAATTCTTAAGAACAAAATTACCCCATTAGGATATAAATGTAATTCAGGCCCTGCTGACAAACAGTTTATGACATCCTTCCAGAACTTCTGTATATCAGAACATTCCCATAGACCGTGAATTAGAGTTCCTTTATAATTTTGGCATTTTGTACATTTTAGGAATATTGCTAGACATATGATTGAGTTTTTCAGGTGTTATATAAACCCTTGTCAACCAGTTATACTGTAATAATTTAAGCTGCGTGTTTATTATTTGTTTTTGCGCCTTTAAACATGCTTCAGTCCATTCAAATTCCTCTATTTCTTCTTGAATGTCTTTCCTCCATGCGTTTAATTTATCTACAGCAGACTCTTTAGAGTTAGACATTATTAAATTATAATATTTTGACAATTGGCCATTTTCACCTCTTTTTCCAATTATTTCCTCTATTAATGACAGTTTGGGAATGTACATAATATCTGTAGACCTGGAAGACATAAAACTTTTAAGCTGTGAATATTTTTTTTAAAATGTTTTGAGGGAATCTGGTGTTTATCACACAATTCTTGAAATGTAAGAAGTATTCCATCCATATACATCGTCTTTAATAGTCTGAATACCTTTAGGTTTCCATAGTTTAAATCCTCCATCCTTATATTTATTATTATTTATTGTTAGACAGATTCTAAATGGTTTTGATGAATGTGAAGGGGTCATGTTTGTCTTGTTCTTAATTACAACATTTATAAATGTTGTAAGCTATTGCATTTTGCAGAAAATCTTAATTGAATGTGTTGATTAAATGTAAACAGAGCAAATAAGATAAACTTATTTGCTCTGTTTACATAGTTTACCTATTGGTTATTTACTGGTACTACTGCCTTAACAATAACACTCCCAATGGATAAGATGAGGATAATTTAATAGCATTTAATAGAGACGTGTAATGACGTATAAATAATGAATATCAAAAAATAGTCTGATAGACTGTTTTATCTACAACACATGACTTATTTTGGCATACAAACAACCAATTTGTAACCAAAGACTAGGCCATGTAAAATGTGAATTAACTTTTATTAGTAACTTTGGTAAGTTTCAGATTTCAATTCATAAATAAGGTGGAGGGGGGCCCAAAAAATGCAGCCTGCCTAGTGTAGTCCATTTATTTAATCCGGCTCTGACTACTTGTACAGTAGATACAGAGTTGCTGCCTATAAAGAGTGCATGCAGACAGAAGGCATCGAGTCGGCTTACTAGGCTCTGGAACAGAGTCCTTGTGTAAGTGTTTTTGTTCACCCATTTGTTTACTCACTTGAAGATCGCGATGAGGAGGTTGAGCAGCAAAATGTTGGCGAACAGCAGATAGACACACAGCATGATGATGGTCAGCCATTCGGGGAACATCGGCAGCTCATCGCTGTTCAGCACGGGGCATTTGGGCTTCAGAGGGTCAGAGGCGTCCACGCTGCAGCTGCTCTTATCAAACTGAGTGTCTGGTTTGCAAACAGAGATACATGTTAGCTATTAGGGCTGGGTAATGATGATACAAATTTCACAATTCGATTCGATTTCGATTTGATTCACAAGCTTGCAATTCGATTCGATTCGATGCAATATTGATTATTTTGGATATCAGGTACAATACATGGAAAATTTTCTCAAGGAAAACTAATGCTGTAAACTATGGGAGTCAGTTGTAGCCCATAGGCTTCATTAGCCTACTATAATATTGGTAATTATATACTGATTTGTATACAAACACTTAAATTACCCTTTTATTTATTTTTATAATAATAAAGTTATATGAAATATAAACATTTAAATGGTGGCTGTCATAAAACTTGCCAGATTTATTCAAACATACAGAAAATATTGAAGAACAGTAAACATTATAATGAATATGTACTATGGTGCACATATTTACCAAAATGCTCATCTCTAGAGTTAATTTTTCTAGCTGACTAACGAGTTTATGGTCACATAGTTTTTCTGAGGTAAATGTGACGTTACATGACATTGTTTACTTGCTGTTTAACTGACGTCTTTCCACGGTTGAAACACTGATTGAGCGATTCCATGTGACATGATACGGATTTCGATAAGTTGTACTCTTCTTTTAACACACTGTCAGACGCTCATTCATGTTTATTTGGCGCTGTAACTTAAGGCGGAAGAGGAGATCATGTGCTTCTCTTGAGCGGCGCCACAGCGATCTCGTGCCAACGCGACAAAACGCTATTTATGTTTTTGAAATTTGGAAGAAAATGGACGTACTTAGAAATCTGAGACTTTGTTTCATATCAATAGTAACAAAGCACAAAGATTATTGCGATTTATTGGATGGGATGCGCGCTACAATGTTCCATTAATTCATCAACTGAAAACAGGACGACTAATCGATTCTTGGGATTTAAGAATCAATATCGGTTCGTAAAAATGAGAAATCAATGTTTTTTTACCCAGCCCTATTAGCTATCTGATTTCTCTATATTTTGTATAAATCTCTGGACTTCTGAATGTTCTACAATGTTACAAAAAAAACAAAGCACATTTGCATTATTATAGCATATGGAATATTTTATAACATAATTTTATAACCAGTGTTGGGGAAAATTGCGTTACAATAATGTGTTACTCCCTAAAAAGTAACTAACTGGGTTGCTTTTTATGGAAAGTAATGCTTTACGTTACTTTTTCTCACTTGGGTGGGCTTGTTTGTATTGCATATTTAAATGTATGTAGATGTAATTTGACTTCAGTGAAATATTGGATGCCCTGATAATTTTTTTTTGATTTTCTTATTTTATTTTATTTATTGTGTGTTTATGAAAGTGAGTATTGTTTTAGAGGTTGCATAAGCAAATTTCGACAATGACAATTAAAGTCTATTATATTCTATATATACAAATCTATACGTTATTTGACAGTGCAGGGAGATTGACATAGTTCTTCTTTAGTGGGAATTTGACAATTTAAAAAAATAAACTCTTGGAGCTCACAGCAGGCACATCTTCAATTTTCATATGTTATTGCAAAAAAATAAACAATTTAATTAGATTTTATTTAGAGTAAACTGCTCACTGTCTATATTAGTGGGGAAGTTGCCAAATATGATGAGGTAGGGGTCATAGACGGCTCCACGGACGATCCAGTTCAGTCTCTCTTCATTTTCGATCATAATGCCCTGTTTCGCCACGCCGTACGCCACCACCCAGATACTGAGCATAAACATGAAGAAGAACAAATCCATCATCTGCAAAGAGAGAATATGAGAGGACACAAAATGAAACGGGAAAAGATGCACATTCATAGCTCAGTCTGTCTGCATTTGCTTTCATGTAAAAAAAAACATTTTTGCTTGATGTGTTCTAGGGCTGTCACTTCTGTGAAAAAATCCTGTTCGATTTTTGAGACATAAGTGTTCATTGAATCGATTGTAAAATTTATGTTCCATGTCTAAAGACGTTAGGACGAGCGTAAAGAGGGCGCTTGAGACGCACGAGTCAGCAATATTCCTGATGATTTATTGGCGTGAAGTTTAGTGAACACTGACAAACAAAAGTGCAACATTCTCGAAAAACAATAAGCAGGACTGCCATAACATCAGTGAAAAGCATGACTGCAGGCTTCAACATGGCTGTGTTCACCATTAGAAATGTCAAACTAGGCGATTGTAGCCCGAATCTGTATCTGTATGCATGACACTGTCTGAATACCGGCAGAATTCACATTTTTGCTGTAAAAAGAGACCCATTATGCAGAAGTATAGTTTGCTGTTGTGTGTGTGTGTGTGTCAGAGCCTGCAGTTGCTGTGTGACGCGCGTTTGCTGCGGGCGTATCATGACAAGCTGGACGCGCTGGCCGTTAACATCGATTCCCTATTTTGGTTTTCGAAACTTGTGTTGGTTGGTCCGATCGATTGTGCGATCGCTTTTCGAACGTAAAGTGGCAGCCCTAATGAGAGGAAGAATATGCCTGAAGAACTCACATCATTCAATATTATTAATAGTAGATTGTTGTTGTTGTTTTTTTCAAAATATCAAGAAGCATTTGTTTCCTCATAGCATGAGTCTCTAACACTCAGAACTATTGCTTAACATATCTGAACTGAAGAAATGAACTCTATGAACATGCAGACCCACCATTCTCCTGACAATGATTATTTTCGGACCCAGGTTTCGACTGATAGTGAAGATGGCCATTAATCGTAGACAGAATATGATGAAGTCGATGCAGAGTAGAACTTTACCCACGTACAAGACAGTGGCGTTGGCTTGGAGTCTGTATGAAAAACACAGTTTGATTAAGTGTGAAAAAACACAACTTAAACTAACTCAAGATCAGGAACAAAAACTTTGAATAGGATTCCTTTATATGAGAGTCTATTAGTGTTGGCAGGTTTGATTTATTTCAGTGAAATTATTTAATGAATAGAATCATAACACAAGTTTTCATTATAAATGTGACATTTTAATGCATTAAATGCTTTAGTAAAAACATGCAGATAATTATTGTTCTATATTACGATTGTTATATTGGTGCATATACTTGGAAATGATTCGACTTTATATGATTAAATATGTTAAATCTACTTATATATTGATTTTGGGGTAAAAATGATGGTTCCTCTTGATAAAAAAAAACCTTTAAAGGGATAGTTCGGCCAAAAATGATATTTAACCCATGCATTACTCACCCTCAAGCCGTTCGAGATGCATCTGTCAATCTTGTTTCAGACGAACACATTTTCAGTTATTTTAGAAAGTGTCTTAGACCCTTCAGTGGATATAATGTGAAGCAATGGGGTCCACCTCCTTCAAGTCCCAAAATGTGAATACATCCTTCACAAAAGTAATCCATCCGGCTCCAGGGGGATAAACGAAGGCCTTCTGAGGGTAATCCGTGCAGTTTTGTCGTAAAAATATACATATTTAAAACTTTATAAATGAAAATATCTGACTTCCGGCAACGATCGACGCGCGTGCGTTCACGCGCTTTCGTGTTTTGTTTTGCTCTGCTCTCTGGCTGCGCTGGCGCGTTCGTTCTACGTCACGACGGTTCCTACGCTACGTCTTACCTCGTACGCCGACTTCCATCACCTGTGAACGCGCGTCGATCGTTGCCGGAAGTCAGATATTTTCATTTATAAAGTTTTAAATATGTATATTTTTACGACAAAACCGCACGGATTACCCTCAGAAGGCCTTCGTTTATCCCCCTGGAGCCGGATGGATTACTTTTGTGAAGGATGTATTCACATTTTGGGACTTGAAGGAGGTGGACCCCATTGCTTCACATTATATCCACTGAAGGGTCTAAGACATTTTCTAAAATGACTGAAAATGTGTTCGTCTGAAACAAGATTGACAGATGCATCTCGAACGGCTTGAGGGTGAGTAATGCATGGTTTAAATATCATTTTTGGCAGAACTATCCCTTTAAAGCAATTTCAGATTTTTTTATTTTCATACAGCCCTTGTTATGAGGATATTTTCTGTATAATTTTAACTTAATAAGGCAAACATTAACTGTACTGAATTAATATTAATCACATCTGAACGGTATTTAGTGAAATAGAGGTTGTGTTGACCTGCAGACCAGACCAGAAATGAACAGCATGATTGACAGCACATCCAGAATGTTCCACAGATCCCTGATGTACATCTTTGCTTTCCTCCGAAAGCCGGACCCGTCGAAGTCGTGATAGAGCTGTGGAGCATCACAGGGGTTAAATATAGACGGACAGATATAATAACAGTATATTGGCTTTCGATTTTTTAATGTTTTTGAAAGAAGTCTCTTCTGCTCACCAAGGTGAATTTAATAGATACAGTAATATTGTGAAATATTATTACAATTTAAAATAACTGTTTTCTACGGAAGAGGATTAGGGCCAAGCAATAATAAAAAAATAAAACCATCTCGAGATTAAAGTCATTATAATGCGAAATTAAACTCGTTAAATTTCGAGAGAAAACAAGTCGAAATACAATCTTGAGAATAAACTCATTAAATATCGAGAATAAAGTCGTTGTGTTTCGAGAAAAAAACTTGTTAAATTGCGAGAAAAAAGTCGAAATAAACGTGAGAATAAACTCATTCAATTTCGAGAATAAACACAACGTTTTTTTCTCGAAATTTAACGAGTTTTTCCTCAAAATCCTCATCTTGACAGGTAGTGTGTGTGTGTGTGTGTCTCACCTGTCTAACCTCCTCACACACCAGCGAGATGAGCCACACATAGAGCAGAAGTTCTCTCCACGACGGAAAAGTCTGAAAATCGATCATGAGCACCACAGCAAAGAGCCACAGGAACCCAAAATACGAGACGATGTTCCAGTAAAACTTGACTTGAGGAGACGTGAGGAGACTCATCAGACGTGACCAGCAGTTCAGAGGCTTCAGCTCAGAGTCGGACTTCTGCAAGGGGACACTGAGACAGAAGGATATAACTTCATTATTCTGGCACACACTGTTTTAGTATGTTTCTAACATAGATGCTGACATCGGGCAACAGTTCAGGGAAAAAGGGACTACTGTCAAATAAAATAAAGAAAATAAGAACAAATAATCAAACTACAAGGAGTAGCACAAATAAATACAATAAAGCAAAGATACAAATGAAATAAACAGTGATTTTCAAGATTAGAAATTGAATAAAGCAATCAAATGTAAATTTTTTTTTTTAAATACAAGTGCTATTTGTGCTATTCTACGGAAGTGTATTGCATTCACTTGAAGAAAAAAATAATAATTATCTCAGTATTACGAGATCATCTTTCATGGGAAAAAAGTTTTTGCTCTGTTTTTCTGAATTAACGAGTTTTTGAGATAATCAAGTCATTAATTCAGAAAAACAGAGCAAAAAAATTTGTCCATGAAAAATTATCTTGTAATTCTGAGATAATTAACTCAGAAAAACAGAGTAGATTTTTTTCTTCAAGTGAATGCAATACGCTTCCGTACTATTCCCTTCACTTTATAAATTAAAGTAATTCGGTCAAGAATATTTATAGTATAAGAATAATATATATATAATTATTACACACTTAATATATATATACACACAGGTGAAACTCGAAATATTACAATATCGTGCAAAAGTTTGTGTATTTCATTAATTCAAATTAAAAGGTGAAACTAATATATTTAGTATATATAACTTTATACATATATATGATCACACTTTTCAGAGGCCCGACATTTCTGTATTTAAAATCCTTTTTTTTGTTGATTTCATCTAATATTCTAATTTTCATAAACTGTAAGCCATATTAATAAAAATTACAACTTTTGCAAGATATTCTAACTTTTCGAGTTTCACCTGTATATATATATATATATATATATATATATATAAAATGAATAATTGTTCTTTAATAGTCTAATAGTCTAAAGATTATGCATTGTGTCAAACAAAAAATACAACTAAGACCAACTTAAGATATTGAACAATTAAACATAGAAAATAAGTTGTATGATGCTAACATTAGTTTGATGCAAGAATTTAGATTCAATTATTTATAATAATAGTATAATATATAGTATATAATAATAATACATTTATGTAACATTCATAATGAATAATTGTTCTTTAATAGTCAAAATTGTATATATTATAGTGTCAAAAAATATAAATAAAATCATTAAAAAAAGGTTCTGCACATTGGTTATGTAATAATAACAATAATATAATAGCTCAGTATAAATATTACACATATGTAATAATAAAAATAATATCTTTATGTAATATTCATTAATGAATAATTGTTCTTTAATAGTCTAAAGATTATGCATTACTGTGTTAAAAAAAGAAGAAGATATTTTTCAAAGTGGTTATGCATATTGAACATAAATAAGTTGTATAATGCTAACATTAGTTTGATGCAGTGATTTAGGGCATTCACTTGTCACTCCTACATGTTTGCGGTGTGAATGTGTTGTAACTCAACTAACCGTACATGGCGTTTGATCTTGGCATCTGAGTTTCCAGATAAGACTGGATCCACTGCCAGCTTCCGTCTCTGGATGTCTTCATCACGTCTGCGAGAGTTCATTTCAACAATAAGGGTTAAAACATTTATTAAGAATCATTAAAAGTCAGTGTTTGTGGTAAAAGTGCTATTTGCAGTGTAATTATTGAGAGTGCAATGCCGCCATCTGATGGTGTGCGCATGTAATGACTCACAAAAACTAAAAAAATGACAACACAAAAGGTTAGTTTTCAACATTCAATTAGAAAGTTTGGTCCCACTTTATATTAAGTGGCTTTAACTACTACGTACTAACATTGAAATTAATAATTTGATACAATGGACTTATTGTTTACATACATGTTTTTAGATATTATTTATATTTAGAAAATACCTGCATGTAATTACAGCTGTGATTAATGGAATACCCTTCCCTTACACCTTAACCCACCCTTAAACCTACCCATACCACACACACCTGTCCCTAACCTCACCTCAATAGCAGCAAAAGTGTTTTACAATACAACATGTAAACAATACAACACGCCACTTAAAGGTGTGTTTTCAATGTGTATTATTTCTGAGGCTCTATTGACAGAACTGCAATATAAGATCCATAACTATGTGTTCAGTGGTGTATAAAGACCTCACTCAATGAACCGTTATCTTTTTATTACCTTAGAATGAGACATTTATATCTACATAACCGCAGGCACCCCCTTCTATGAAGGTCGGCATATTGTGACGTCATGTTTCTACCGTAGCCGACAGCGAACACACTGCGCTACAGAGCGCGTTTCGTCACTACCTTGAAAGAGAAGCAGCAGAAAGCTGGAAGCCATAGACACCGTAGTCTCAGCCTCAGACGTCACGCCCACGGAACGTTGGCTAAACGTCTGATGCATATGGTACACTTAACTGGAAACACTTCAGGAATGTCGAAGTCGTCATCTGATTGGTTGAATTTTTTTCGGATTTCCGGGGGGGGGGGCGCGAGTGTCGCGTTTATTTTCGGTCCGCCGGGAAACAAAGCGCAGACGTGTGATTGCGGAAGAAAAACTGTTGTGTTTACATGAGTGACAATGAGCATTTATCAAACTCAGCTAAACGTAGAATTCTCAAAAGTATGCGAGGTTCACGGGAAAGACTCTTGAAGTTTTCTTCTCCTTCTTTGATTTTCTATGCTGACTGACTTGTTGCACGCAGGTCTGTTGTTGTGGGGACATTTCCACGCACCAAAACGTGACGCTGAACGAAACAAACTGTAATTGGTTGTTTTACATGTCGGTCAAACGGCCTTATGGGCGGGCCTTAGCCAAAGAAAGCTGCTATGAATTCCAGACCTTCAGCCGTCAGTCTGAAGGTCTGGCTACGCGAGACTATAGACACCGTGAGTAGTGACTTTTCCCTTGTCAGTGGTGTAAAATATGTAGTTGGATTGTTTCATGTAACTTAGTTCTCCTCCCTCACTGTGTTATGGCTTTGACAATCAGCTGATTAGTACCATTGACTGTAAAACAGTAACGTTACAGGAGTCACCAACCCGTCGATCGCGGTCGACAAGTCCATCTTGGAAGCATTTTAAGTCGATCGCGAAGAGTTTTCAAAACCAGAGAAAAAAAACAATATTTTTATTCATTATTATTGATTCATTTGTGTGTAGTAAATGGTGTCTAGGTTATGCGGAAGCGCGCGCGCTGTTACAATCACCTAATTTTTGCCGCGCGCACCTTTGCGCTCATGCGGACGCGTCGAGTTTAAACAAGGCTTTACGCTTTAACCAGCTCAGCCACAGTAACAGCTCATATTAGCCAGATAAACTTTTACTAGCCTGTTAGAAAAAATATATAGTTGCATAGTTTCATGTGGTTCTTCTCCCTCGCAGTATTATGGGTTTGCTATGTGGGGAGAAATGTGCTGGTTACGTTTGTGAGACAATCAGCTGATTACTATTATTATATTATATATTAAGACCCCTGATCCTGGGGGTCTATAAATGACTATGGCTTTGTAAACTTTATCCATGATGTGGTTTATAATGGACTGTGTTACAGAAACAGTGACAATGTTACACACTTATGGCTTACTCTGGCTATTCTCTGCTGTCTCAGACGACGTTATGTTTGTCCCGTTTTAGCCAGCGTAGCTTCTTCGAAAGGGAGGCGTGAGCAGTGGCCTGCATTTCAGCCCGAGCCCGACGGGCCCCGACTTATTTACGCTTCTAGGGCCGGGCTTCGGGCCAATTTTCACGTCATAGTTCACACGCGGGCCGGGCCTCGGGCCTGTTTTAGGCCCTATCTTTTTTTATAGCATATTTTAGACATTAATTAAAATAAAATATGAGAAGATGACGATTGAAAAGCAAACATAGAAAGACGTTTTATAACCTATCACACTGACATGACTGACACATGACAGTCTCACGCACACAGGTTCCCGGCGGCGCGATCTGAGATTCGCGCGACCGGCTCGTTCTGTGTTTAGTGTCCCGGTAGCGAGCCTGACTTCAGCGCAGCTTGAAAAAGTACGACTGGATTAAAACCTTCCACTGTGGATGCTGTGCTTTTCCTTTACGATGCTCTGAGACTGTTCTTAGCCATGTTAGGAGGTTGTTTTTTGTTTGATTGGACTTTATCTTCATGAGTCTGTTGGAAACTATTGGAAATAAGAATGGCCATGTTCTGTAGTGAAGACTTGATTTTTGAGGTAAGATAACCTGCATGTTTGTTTTTAATGTAATTTATTTGATTTGTTTAGATTGCATTCTCTGTGTTGTATTGTATAAACTCATTTAGTTTGCGAGCGCTGTTGCGACTGAGCAGCAGACCAGTGCCTCAGCTTTTCATAAATGACAATAAACGTTTAAACAAACGTTAACTGTCTGTGTGATATGCTTAAGTTGTTTTATTATATGGATTTTATTGTAGCCAAGTAAAGTGTTGATTTGAGAGGCTATAAATGGATCAAACATGTTTAACTCACTGTCGGCTGCTTGGTCGTCATAAAAAAAAACATTTTTCTAAATGAACTTTATAAAGAAATTAAAATAAACTTACCGGTAAATACTTTGCAATTGAGAACAAAGTATTTGTTTTACTGACGGCAACATAGGGCAGGCTGTGTATCTTTTTTTTCTTTCTTTTTTTTTAACGGGCTCGGGTCGGACTCAGGCTGATCATTCTGATGAGCTGTCGGACACGGGCCAGGGCTAGGGCCTGAGCGTCTCGGGCCAGGGCCGGGCTAGGGTCTGAGTGTCTCGGGCCAGGGCCGGGCTAGGGTCTGAGTGTCTCGGGCCAGGGCCGGGCTAGGGCCTGAGCGTCTCGGGCCAGGGCCGGGCTAGGGTCTGAGTGTCTCGGGCCAGGGCGGGGCTAGGGTCTGAGTGTCTCGGGCCAGGGCCGGGCTAGGGTCTGAGTGTCTCGGGCCAGGGCCGGGCTAGGGTCTGAGTGTCTCGGGCCAGGGCCGGGCTAGGGTCTGAGTGTCTCGGGCCAGGGCCGGGCTAGGGCCTGAGCGTCTCGGGCCAGGGCCGGGCTAGGGTCTGAGTGTCTCGGGCCAGGGCGGGGCTAGGGTCTGAGTGTCTCGGGCCAGGGCGGGGCTAGGGTCTGAGTGTCTCGGGCCAGGGCCGGGCTAGGGTCTGAGTGTCTCGGGCCAGGGCCGGGCTAGGGCCTGAGCGTCTCGGGCCAGGGCCGGGCTAGGGTCTGAGCGTCTCGGGCCAGGGCCGGGCTAGGGCCTGAGCGTCTCGGGCCAGGGCCGGGCTAGGGTCTGAGTGTCTCGGGCCAGGGCCGGGCTAGGGTCTGAGTGTCTCGGGCCAGGGCGGGGCTAGGGTCTGAGTGTCTCGGGCCAGGGCCGGGCTAGGGTCTGAGTGTCTCGGGCCAGGGCGGGGCTAGGGTCTGAGTGTCTCGGGCCAGGGCCGGGCTAGGGCCTGAGCGTCTCGGGCCAGGGCCGGGCTAGGGCCTGAGCGTCTCGGGCCAGGGCCGGGCTAGGGTCTGAGTGTCTCGGGCCAGGGCGGGGCTAGGGTCTGAGTGTCTCGGGCCAGGGCAGGGCTAGGGTCTGAGTGTCTCGGGCCAGGGCCGGGCTAGGGCCTGACCGTCTCGGGCCAGGGCGGGGCTAGGGTCTGAGTGTCTCGGGCCAGGGCCGGGCTAGGGCCTAGATTTGAGGCCCGTGCAGGGCTCTAGTGGGCTGAGCCATTAGTGCAACTTGCAACCGAACCGCTAGATGCCGCTATAATCTACACACTGCACCTTTAATATAAAGTGGGACCGAAAGTTTTTACCTGAAGATCAGGAAGCCGGTGTATATCAGAGGAAAGAAGATCATGCACAAGAGAATCTTCCAGTGTGGATTCTCCACTGACAGCTCTCCAAACCAGATCTGAGTGAGCAGGGCCTGACAGAGACACTCGATGAGACCTGAGCTATTGGTGATCAGCCGTATAGATAAACTGCTAGTTGGTTTGAAGGAATAACACCAAATATAACAGTTTTCACAGGAAAAGTAACTCTTATTGCACATGAATTACTTACCCACCCGTTCATTCATTCTCATGCGAAAAACATGTAACATTTTAAAGCTGCAGTCCGTAGCTTTTTTTGGGTTAAAAATGATCCAAAATACATATTTGAGAAAATACATAACCAGCCAGTGTTCAAAACTCTCTGCTTGCCGTAGCTCGAATCAAAGCGGTCAGCTTGTAATAATGTTTTTAGTTCCAGTGGTACTGGTGGATTTCCGCGGGAGATTCGAGCATGTCTTTGCGTCATTACGTCACATCTGTACAAACACACACACACACACATCTGTACACACACATCTGTACACACACACACATCTGTACACACACACACACACATCTGTACACACACACACACATCTGTACACATAAAGAAGAGTCTCGGCTAGTATAAGCTATAATGCGTGTGAGGATGTTGGAGGTGGAGATTTATAGCCTTTTCTCACAGCGCTTGATATAATTAAACATCAATTTGATGGCGGATCCAGAAAGGTTCAAACGACGATCACCAGTGACAACTAGAGACTCACCCGCTGTAAAATGCAAAAGACTTCGTTCGGACTTCGGAGTGGCTACAGAAAAAGCAACCGGCCCATGCGAAAACAATGATAATATCAGAAGGACATTACATGTAGTCACGCAATGCTGACGTTGAACATTAACAATTTGAGAACAAAGTAAATTTGCACAGTTTTCCGTGATATGATAAGCGATTGTTAGATTTAATCAGTGTGATTTACTGCAATGTCAGAACCAGAACAAAAGTGGATGTTACTCACTTTTCCGGTGAAAATTATTATGTTGGTCATACTTCCAAAAAGAATAATCTGTGATTCTGAATGCCAGTATCCACACCGGCGGCGACTGACAGCCGCACACTCTCCTCACACACTGTGTTCATCCGCGCTGTGCCGTGCCGAAGCACAACTCACGTAATGTTGATGATTCCGCGAATGACTGCAATTGCAGATTTCGAACAGAGATGGCGACAAAGAGGAAAACTGCGGACTGCAGCTTTAAGCTTGACTCATAGACATGACATATATTTGCAATCATAAAACAACTTTGTATTGTTATTGTCACAACACAGAAGGAGACAGACAGGTGTTGTAGTGTTCTCTGTGATGGTGCAGCGAGTCAGTAATCTGGGGATTGTGTACGAGTGGGCGGGTCCTGGTGATTGGGTGATAATTGGCGCTGTGACGTGTGGCTGACTCTGTGATAGTAGTGGGAAGTTCAGATCATTTTACTGACTCGGATCTTTGAGTCTCGTTCAGCAAAATGAATGAATCTTTTTTCGAGTCATTTCGTTCATTTCAGCATAATATAATTAAAATGGCATGTTAAATATTCCAACACATCTAGTACTTACGAAAATGTTGATTACATTTGTAAAAAGAATAAAAATAAACTATAGGATAATGCAGCCAAAGCCAAATTATAAGAAACCGAAATTTTTATTAATTGATTAGTTGTTGGGTCTTAAGTTCAGGCTATTGCAGTCTGACCCTGTTAGTTCACCTCACCTCCTGATCCGAGACGTTCTTTCCTTTGCAACTTCATATTTATCAGGTTTGTTCTCCTCCTCTCGTGTCTCGAGACGTTAGTTGTCGACTCGTCAGTGTCTGACTCTGATCTGTGCTGTCTGCTGGGCCGTGCCGTGTGTGATACAGCAGGGCCGGAAACTGAAATGATTAGTTCATCTTTCGAGTCTCGAGTTCGGGTTCGGCCGGGTTTGAGTCTTTCGTTCTTCCTGTCAGTCCCACAGAGGCTATGCTGTCAGTACCGGAAAGAGAAATGATTAGTTCATTTTCTGAGTTCTTCGTTCTTTTGTGACGTGACCGCTGGAATCTCGCATCAAATACAACATTAGCTTCGTTTTATTGACTGCGTCTGAATGTATATTGTTTTATATTTAGGAATTAAAATACAAAATATGTGAAATAAACGTTATCTGAAAAATAAAAGTTCCATCTTATTATTGTCCCCGTTCGTCTCTTTTCTAAATGTTTCTTGTGCATCTGTGGTGTGTTTTATTATATATTATACATTAATTAACTACTATTATATTACACATTAACTACGTGCTTGTTTGTAAAAAGGTTGTGAATTAGTAGGCTATTCAAAACGGTGACAAGTCACGTGACAAAAGAACGAAGGACTCGAACCCGAAGACTCAGAAGATGAACTAATCATTACTCTTTCCGGTACTGACAGCATAGTCTCTATGGGACTGACAGTAAGAACGAAAGACTCGGACCCGTCCCGAACCCGAACCCGAAGACTCGAGAGAGATGAACTAATCATTTCCAGTACAGATTCAGATTCAGAAACCATATGTTGCGCAATGCGCATGCGCGGTCAACACAAAATGAACGAATCACTCTCTCGGTAGTCCCGAGTCATATTAAAGATTCGTTCAAAATGAACGAATCGTTCATGAACGACACATCACTACTCTGTGACAGTTATATAAATATAATATAATAATATAAAATATAACAAAAACAAAAATTTGTATAATACTAATAATTTGCAACAAATAAGCTATAAAACAATACATATAAACATAATTGCATAAATAATCAAAACAAATTTTTTTATAATATTAGTAACAATCAGAGTTATAATTATCATTGTTGTTGTACAAATTATCCTTTTGTTATCTGTGCAATATATTATTTTTATGTAATAATTACCAACAATAATTTGCAGCCATTAGGACCACAGCACAATCTTTTTAAAATACATAACTGCTTAAATAATGTGTATAGTATTAAATAATTTCTTTAGAAAAATAAAAAATAAAAGATAACAATGGTTGTAATATATGCAATTATAATAATTTCTTTATGTAATTTTCAAAATAAATAACAGTGCTTTAAAGGTTTTAAAAATAATTTATTGTGTCAAAAAACAGGAATAAAACCCCCCAAAAAATCTGCATATTGGTTATTGAACACTTAAAAATAAAAAAAATAGTTATCAGTCATAAAAATCAATATGGTTTATATTCAAGGTGAAGTCAAGTACTTTCTCCTTTCCGAGTATAATAAGCTAAGACTGATAAGCCACAGATATTTGTGAATATGCCGCTGGGTTTGTTCACCTGCACTCCTGAGTGAGCGATGAAGCTTTTATCATCGGCCTCGAGAGCGAGCCACAGACATGTGCTTCTGCCCCACGCCGGAGAGATGCGGATCAGGAGTTTCTGCGCTCGCTGGGCGTCCCAGCTGTGACACTCGCTGAAGACACCTGAGGTCACACACACAAGACACCTGAGGTCACACACACAAGACACCTGAGGTCACACACACAAGACACCTGAGGTCACACACACAAGACACCTGAGGTCACACACACAAGACACCCGAGGTCACACACACAAGACACCCGAGGTCACACACACAAGACACCCGAGGTCACACACACAAGACACCCGAGGTCACACACACAAGACACCCGAGGTCACACACACAAGACACCCGAGGTCACACACACAAGACACCCGAGGTCACACACACAAGACACCCGAGGTCACACACACAAGACACCCGAGGTCACACACACAAGACACCCGAGGTCACACACACAAGACACCCGAGGTCACACACACAAGACACCCGAGGTCACACACACAAGACACCCGAGGTCACACACACAAGACACCCGAGGTCACACACACAAGACACCCGAGGTCACACACACAAGACACCCGAGGTCACACACACAAGACACCCGAGGTCACACACACAAGACACCCGAGGTCACACACACAAGACACCCGAGGTCACACACACAAGACACCCGAGGTCACACACACAAGACACCCGAGGTCACACACACAAGACACCCGAGGTCACACACACAAGACACCCGAGGTCACACACACAAGACACTTGAGGTCACACACACAAGACACCTGAGGTCACACACACAAGACACCGGAGGTCACACACACAAGACACCTGAGGTCACACACACAAGACACCCGAGGTCACACACACAAGACACCCGAGGTCACACACACAAGACACCCGAGGTCACACACACAAGACACCCGAGGTCACACACACAAGACACCCGAGGTCACACACACAAGACACCCGAGGTCACACACACAAGACACCCGAGGTCACACACACAAGACACCCGAGGTCACACACACAAGACACCCGAGGTCACACACACAAGACACCCGAGGTCACACACACAAGACACCCGAGGTCACACACACAAGACACCCGAGGTCACACACACAAGACACCTGAGGTCACACACACAAGACACCTGAGGTCACACACACAAGACACCTGCAGTCACACACACAAGACACCTGCAGTCACACACACAAGACACCTGAGGTCACACACACAAGACACCCGAGGTCACACACACAAGACACCTGAGGTCACACACACAAGACACCTGAGGTCACACACACACAAGACACCGGAGGTCACACACACAAGACACCTGAGGTCACACACACAAGACACCGGAGGTCACACACACAAGACACCTGAGGTCACACACACAAGACACCTGAGGTCACACACACAAGACACCTGAGGTCACACACACAAGACACCTGAGGTCACACACACACAAGACACCGGAGGTCACACACACAAGACACCTGAGGTCACACACACAAGACACCCGAGGTCACACACACAAGACACCGGAGGTCACACACACAAGACACCTGAGGTCACACACACAAGACACCTGAGGTCACACACACAAGACACCCGAGGTCACACACACAAGACACCAGAGGTCACACGCACAAGACACCCGAGGTCACACACCCAATCCATCTGAGGTCACACACACAAGACACCCGAGGTCACACACCCAATCCATCTGAGGTCACACACTCACCCCAATGCCATCCAAGATATCCATGTCTTTCTTTTCTCAGTGGAAGAGAAAATAATTTTTTTGAGGAAAACATTTCTGGATTTTTCTTCGAATAATGGACTTCAATGACAACCAACGTTTTAAAGTCCAAATCAATGCAGTTCAAAGGTCTGTGAAGTGCTTTAACGGGCTGTGCACGATCGCAGCTGAGGAAGAGGGTCTTATCTAGCCAAACGATAGGTGATTTAAAAAAAATAATATATATATATATATACTTTTTAACTACAATTGTTCGGATTGAGCTGATCCGCAACGCGCCGGGAACTACTTCATCACGTTGAAAGGTCACGCTCGATGTCGCCGGCGCAAGTACCGCCCCACTGTTTACAAAGCGGCCGTGTGAAGGAGGATAGTTCAAATTGTATTGTGTGTTCTATGTTGAATGACATATTTATGTCTTTGTGTCATATTATTGTTTAAAATGGTCCTTACGTGTGCATATCCTGGGTGTTTAAATCTCATCGAGCGTGACCTTTCAACCTGATGACGTAGTTACCTGTGCGTTGCAGATCAGCTCAATCCGAACAATTGTAGTTAAAAATGAATCATTTGGCTAGATTAGACCCTCTTCCTCAGCTGCGATCGTGCACAGCCCGTTAAAGCACTTCACAGACCTTTGAAACTGCATTGATTTGGACTTTAAAACGTTGGTTGTCATTGAAGTCCATTATTCGAAGAAAAATCCAGAAATGTTTTCCTCAAAAAACTTTTTTTCTCTTCCACTGAGGAAAGAAAGACATGGATATCTTGGATGGCATTGGGGTGAGTCAATTATTAGGACATTTTCATTTTGAGGTGAACTAATCCTTTAAGGACAATAAAGAATGAATCTGAAATCATACCGATGGCTTGTTTCTCATAGTGGTTGGCCAGTTCTCTCATTTCCTTTGCCTCTTCGCCATCATCCTCGCCGCTCTCCTGCACCAGTTTCTTCAAGATCTTACTGGCAGCCAGAGCGGCTGCGATGCAGTCTCTGCACTACAAAAACAACAACACACACACACACACACGCACACGCACACACATTTGTGAATCTTCAAACTGCAACTTACTCTAATCCTGTTTAAATACAGAATCAGATTATCTGATTTATTCATGCAATTAGATCAGTATTTACCTGTCACAAAACAACATTTGAATGAATACATTTATACAAACTACAACCAATAAATATAGAAAACACTCTCGTTGATATAATGTAGTTAAAAAATTATGAACAGCAAACCTTTAACAAAATACTATAAATACAAGATGTACAATTACACACAGGGATTCAAATGAATCAGTGAATTGTTTTTTGTTGTTGTTGTTTTTGAACCAGTTTAATTACATGGACAATCCAAACAAATGATTCAATAAAATGAATGGTCAAAGAGGAATAACAATGAATGGTAATAATTATTATATATTATATAATTTAGTTTGAATTATTCTTTCATAGTCTAAAGATTATCTATTATTGTGTCAAAAATAACAAATAAAACAATTCAAAATTGGTTGTGTTTTGGTTATTGGACACTTAAAAACCTAAAATATAATTGTATAAATAACAAAATATTCACTTTATATTCCACACTGGTTCTCAAATGAATCAGTGGATTATTTTTTATCCAGTTTAATTAACTGAATGAGCTGATTCACTGAAATTAATGGAAAATACTTCATATGTCAGAGGCAACGATGTTGATTCATCAGAACCAAGTTAAAAAATAAATAAACAAATAATAATAATTACTAGAATAAACTACAATTATTAGATGAAATCCTTAGAAATGTCCTTGATTAAAAAGAAACTGAAATAAGTATCAGAAGAATTAAAATGACTAAAAATAAAATTAAAATAAATCAAAGAATAGAAATAAAAAATATAAGCAATGTTAGAAATATCAAAAATCTAAAATTAATAAACGTGACAAAAGCACATTACAAAATTACGAAAACTAAAATGGAAAGAAAATATGAAAATAAAAAGCTCTTTTAAAATCAATAAATACTATAATAGTACATTTTAATAAATAATAAAAAATAATAGTTATAAACGTTTTCCAAAGAGTAGAGTACTAATTTTATTTAGTTACTCCCTACAAACATTTACACATTTAAGATCAGCTTCAGCAAAATATCAGCTTCTTTCACCAAACTGAAGCAGAAAACATGTGAATATAAAGCTCAAGCCGAGAGTTTGTCTCTAGTCAGTGCTGTACCTGCTCCCAGCCGATCTCTGCCAGCTCTCGGTTATTCTGTACAACAGCCCAGAGGAAGAGATCCCGTCCCGGGTCCAAAATCGTGAGTGCGGTCGGTTCTTCGCCAGAACACGGCAGATCCAGCCCTTTGGACGGCACCTGAGAGATGCAGCGCTTCAATGAATAAAACAGCCAGACTCTTTTCATTACAGCCAAACTAGAATTAAAGGGTTAGTTCACCCCAAAATGAAAACTCTGTCAGTAATTACTCTCCCTCATGTTGTTCCCCGTAAGACTTTCGTTCATCTTCGGAACACAAATTACGATATTTCTGATTAAATCTGAGAGCTGGATCACTCCTCCATAGGCTTCTCTGTTATTGAAACTTGCCGGCCCAGAAAAGTTATTAAAGACATCGTTAAAATAGTCCGAGTGACTACAGTGGCTCAACCTTAAGTTTATCAAGCGACGCGAATACTTTTTGTGCGCAAAAAAACACACAAAAATAACGACTTTATTCAACTATTCATTTCCTTTAACCTGTCTTTAACTTTTCTGGGCCGACAAGTTTCGATATACATAATACTAATATAACACTTTACTGTGCTGAATAAAGTTATATTATTGAAATTTATTGGCATGTATATGTCATGGCACTCTTTTCCCCTGCCCTTGTTGCTGAGGTGTTGCATTGTGACAATATTTCCATGCCAATTAATAACCCTTTTCTTATCATTATGAATTACAAAATAAGTCTAAGTTGAAGTACTGGTACTAAAATTGCAAAAACTAAAACTGAATAAATCTAAATGAAAGCTAAACAGAAATATAAAAGCTGATAAAAATGACTAAATTACATTAAAAAAAATTAAAAATGAAAACTGATTTTTTAAAAATATATAATATAATAGTATACAAATAAAAGAATATTAAAATAACACTGTACTGTACTTTTCCCCCCTGTCCTTGTTGCTGAGGAGTTTTATGTTTCAAACTTGCCGTTAAACGGACATCATCTTCGGTTTTCTTGTAGCTTGAAGAGACGTATAACAGTTGAGTAAAACTTCCCAGCAAGTGGCGCACTTCTTCAGACACGTGCCTCAAGGAAATGTTTTTGTCACCCTGGGCCCGTTTTGCAAGCTTGCGCAGGAAGAAGCAGGCGGGTAGGTGTGCGTAGAGCTTACAGAGGGTCTCCTTTACCAGAAACTTATCCACACACACTCCATTCTCCAGCAACAGCCGCACAAACTCAGGTTTGTCGCCCACCAGCGCTGAAAACATGGCCGGATGCAGATCACGGGACTGAGACGGGAAAGATATCAACAAATCATGACAAACCCAACATAATAAACATTCAATAATACCCTAACCCAATGTAAAAGGTCTGCAAAGTTTCAAAAATCAAAGTGCAGGTAAATGGAGTTTTTGTCTTCTGACAGAAAGAATCGGTTCTGAACTGCCTGAAACGAGTCGTCAGTAATTACAGACTCACTTCCTGCTGAACCTACTTATGTTTGTAACAAATTTGCATAATACCAGCCTATGGGGTTCATTGGCTGCCCGCAAACAAAGTCTACTTTGACTTTGGTTTGTGTTGTTGATATATCGAGAAGATTCTGTTTTCATTGCATGCACTTCAAAAGTATGAGGACTCACGCTGGAATTGATAAGGTAAAACTGACGCTATCATTACTGTTCGTATCACTGTGTATGAAATGGTGAGGAAGATCCGGAGGAGAAATTCAGATATGGTAATGGCTGTTTTGTTTCCAACACATGCTGTAAGCGGCCAACCAATCACAACAGACTGGGGCAATCTGACCAATCAGAGCAGAGTAGACCAATCACACCAGGGCTGCGTTCAGCCCCGACAAAACGTTGCACAACGTTTTTTAAACAGAAACGGTGATGCGTTGAACACACTGTTCTGATGACGCAAGAGTTGCAACTATGGCAGCTGAGAAGGCCATTCTTTGTGTTCTTTGTGAAGAATTTTCAGAGCCTGATGAAGTGGGTATAAATATGTGTTTAATACTACAAAATATGCCCGATGTTACAGTTCCTGCACTTGCCGCCCAGAACACAAGAGAACATGCCAGTCGAGTGAAGGGATTTGTGGAAACTGAAATGGAAGCACATCTTGCCTAATTCAGACTAAAACACATCTATTTATCCTCACATACTGACTTTATCTGTAGTTCATACTGTTTTAAGACCCTGTATTTTCTTTCTCATTTTTAGGAAAAGCACTTAATTACCATTGTTTATTTCTATACCAAATGTCATACACTTGCAATGAAGCTAAAAATATAAACAACTACATCATTATTTTGATATCCTATATTTTTACTATAAAACTTACGACAAACATGTCTTCTAATATCCTCAGTGGTTGCGTATACCGAGCTGCATCGAACACATTTGTAAATGACTTTCCTTGAACCCATTGTGCGAGTTTACTTTAATACCTCGTGCTTTATATACATGTTGCTGCTGACTGGACTGCAGTTCTGACACACCCACCAAACAAGAGAAAACGCATCTCAAACCCCGTTGCACACCGTTGCATGACGTTCAACCCGGAAACCGTAGCAAAACGTTGCGTACCGTTTTGAACTTGAACGTGCCCCAGACTGGGCCATCTGACCAATCAGAGCAGAGTAGACCAATCACAACAGACTGGGCCATCTGACCAATCAGAGCAGAGTAGACCAATCACAACAGACTGGGCCATCTGACCAATCAGAGCAGAGTAGACCAATCACAGCAGACTGGGCCATCTGACCAATCAGAGCAGAGTAGACCAATCACAGCAGACTGGGTCATCTGACCAATCAGAGCAGAGTAGACCAATCACAACAGACTGGGCCATCTGACCAATCAGAGCAGAGTAGACCAATCACAACAGACTGGGCCATCTGACCAATCAGAGCAGAGTAGACCAATCACAGCAGACTGGGCCATCTGACCAATCAGAGCAGAGTAGACCAATCACAGCAGACTGGGCCATCTGACCAATCAGAGCAGAGTAGACCAATCACAACAGACTGGGCCATCTGACCAATCAGAGCAGAGTAGACCAATCACAGCAGACTGGGCCATCTGACCAATCAGAGCAGAGTAGACCAATCACAGCAGACTGGGTCATCTGACCAATCAGAGCAGAGTAGACCAATCACAACAGACTGGGCCATCTGACCAATCAGAGCAGAGAAGACCAATCACAGCAGACTGGGTCATCTGACCAATCAGAGCAGAGTAGACCAATCACACCAGACTGGGCCATCTGACCAATCAGAGCAGAGTAGACCAATCACAACAGACTGGGCCATCTGACCAATCAGAGCAGAGTAGACCAATCACACCAGACTGGGCCATCTGACCAATCAGAGTAGACCAATCACAGCAGACTGGGCCATCTGACCAATCAGAGCAGAGTAGACCAATCACAGCAGGCTGGGCCATCTGACCAATCAGAGCAGAGTAGACCAATCACAGCAGACTGGGCCATCTGACCAATCAGAGCAGAGAAGACCAATCACAGCAGGCTGGGCCGTCTGACCAATCAGAGCAGAGTAGACCAATCACACAAGACTGGGCCATCTGACCAATCAGAGCAGAGAAGACCAATCACACAAGACTGGGCCATCTGACCAATCAGAGCAGAGTAGACCAATCACAACAGACTGGGCCATCTGACCAATCAGAGCAGAGTATGCTCATATAAAGGAGTGGTTTAGAGAAACCAGACCCTTGATCAAACCATTTCAGACACTGTGAGAAAAGAAGTAATGCTGCAATGTATATTATGAGAAAATGAAAGTGTTTTTGACCTTGGATGCATGTAAACCTACAGGAGACTCCAAAACTAAATGAGGAACCTTTAAAATAGCATAACAAGGGCACAACCTGTGCAGTGAACATACTTAGTGCATTTTAGAAAATTTTAATTAACATTATTTCAATGTGGCATGTGCAAAAGTTTCCAGTTGATCAACTAGTTTTATTTTTTGTAATGTTTCTGTAATTCTCGTAGCTTTTTGCATTATTTTTACCCACCGTCCACTGGCTCTCCTCGGTGAAGATCTCACTCTCTGCGATGTCGACCCGGTTCCAGGCCACCGCAAGCTCCAGCTGTCTCTCCCAGGACTGGTGGCCAGCATGTCCGTCACTTCTGGAGGCTGAGGAGCAACAACACCCCAACTTTATCCAGTAGCGCTTTGGCAATTCTTACCAGTTTGTCTTTTGTATTTCTCCTCCTGAACGAGTCCCCGACCCCGTCAAGAATCTTTAGTTTTATAGTTTATTGTCAACTAAACTAAAACTATCAAAAAATGTTTTGGTAAATGAAAATAAAATAATACTACGAAATGTTGCCTTGATTAAAAATGAGAAATGTTGCCTAATGTGCAGTGCTGTTATTGTTAACTAATTTATAAAAAAAAATATTATAAAAATGTTTTAACTAAACTTAACTAAACACAATCATTAGCTGGAGTCCCATTGATAGCCATCAGAGGGCACTTCACCCCAGACTATACTCATTCCCTCACAAACTACATTTCCCATAACTCACTGCATGGTCTCATCATCACTGGTTGTATTCATCTCATTACCTCTGACTTTAAAAGTCACTTATCTCTCAGTCACTCTTTGCGAAGTCTTGTTTGTGTCAGCACTGCATTTCTGAGTGCTCTGGCTTTGCTTTCTCATGATTTTTGACTTTCTTCCCGGTTCCTTAGGATTTCTCTGTTTTGCCTCTCCTGGACTCTGTTATTGTTTTAGACCTTTGCCTGTTTTTTTGCATTATGTCTTTGGATTACCCTCTAATAAACTACTGCATTTGGATTTTCAACCTTTGCGTCTCCAAGCAGTTCATAAAAAAAGTAAAATGAAGTAAACAAAACAAAAAACTAAACTAAAAACTAAAAATGTTGACTTATTTTACATATATTAGAAATATATAAAAAAAAACAACAACTAATAAACATGACGAAAGCACATAACAAAATTACTAAAACTAAAATAAAAGCTAATTTAAAAGAAATACTATAATAGTATATACAGTAAATTATACTAAAATAACACTCCTGCAGGACTATCAATTAACTTTAGGGATTTCCTTTAGTCATATTCATCTAAAAGAAAGTATATGAGGGCTTTCTTGAATCAAACAATCATTTTATGTGGCTATTTATCATACAAAAATAAATGGTTTATATGGTATCCTCTAATTTTGTACAGGGCGGACAGTTTGAAACCCGTTCTACAACCCCTGGTCACCTTATACTTTTATAGCATGAAAAAAAAAATCTATCTATCTAACATCTCTGTTTGTTCTCCACTGAGGAACTGTGTTGGTCACAAGCATCTAAGGGACCGTTCGGTATTTATGGAAAGGGCCACCGGAGGAAAATAGGGGAGGGTCATGTCTTTTTATTCTTTGTTGAGGGGAGGGTCATCCAACTTTTTTTAGTCTATAGGGGAGGGTCGCCCAACTTTTGTATTCATGAAAAAAGCAAAATTTCAAAGTGGCTTGTTTGGTCCATATTTTTACCATGTAGCTCTCTCGGTCTCGGCCCCCCATCGCTATCAGATGGGTCTGACCCAACAAAAATCCAGTTTGGTGCTGTTCGACAGTGCGCGCTCACTTCAGTACGCGCTCAGAAAAAGTGCATTAGAACACAACGCCAATGAAATGTTTACCCGGAAAAGCTTTAAAGCACGAGCAAATAATGAACTTTTGTAATTGCGAATATGTGCGATGTCCTGTGAGTGTAACTCTACCGCTGCATTAACATGTGATGTGAATGTACGTAGAGTTTTACAGTATTGGGACTGAGGCGCCAGAACTGCAGATGATATAATGTGCGCTGCACGATACTACCATATTTTAGTTTCCATTCTTATTGTGTTTCCACAACAATGTTAGTGAGTAAATCTACTGAGATTGCCACCATTACAGTGGAGTGTGATGTGTTAGACGTAGTAGGGCTACCACATTTTTAAATTACTATTAGTATTAGGCCTATTTGAAGTGAACATAATAAAATACGTAGACCTACACCCAAAAAACTAGTTGAGGATAAATTCTTTAAAATTGGGCAAATCCAGCGTTATGGACGTGACATTTGCAGTCAAAACTTGAAATATAAATTCTCAGGAAATGCATTTAATACTTTTTCGTGTTCGCATTTATGAGGGGAAAAACAATGTTACGGACGTGACGGTTCTCCGTTACGGACATGACCGCTCTGAAAGTGACTTTAAAACTTTCAGAGACCTCAAACAGAAAGCACAAAGCCTTTCTTTAAAGTGAATTTTGTTTTTCATAAATTGTATCTTAATTTTAATCAATGTTTCATCAACCAATTGCCTGGATTTAATAAATAAGAAGTAAATATAGTAGAAAATAGATCATCATGACTAGGGATGGGAATTGAAAACCGGTTCCACTCGAGAACCGGTTCTAAGTTTTACGATCCATCGATATTGTATGCCCTCGACGTTAACGAGTCCTCTTATCGATGCTCCTGCTCTGAGTCAGTCAGCCATAGTATGTAACGTTAGGCTACAGACCGTGAACTCACAACTGTCCCTTTTGTCCTTTATCAAGCACCATAGGCACGGCGTCCAAAGCGAATTTTTGTACCGCCAAAGTCTTATTTGATCGGTGAGTAATGTAGATGAACTGCTGCGCTTGTGACAGGGCGCATGTTTAACTGAACGAGCAGAGAGAGAGAGAGCCCCGGTTGCGCGCGCGCACTCTCTCTCTTCAGAGCAAGGCTTCACCGTCTCAAAACTAAGCGCTGTCTTGCTCTCTCTCCCTCTCTCTCCCTCGCACATATTAATCAAAATAAACGACACGACGGTAAGGTCGGGAGACTAAAGTTTCATGTGGAGCATTCGGAGATTTGTTTTTCCTGAATACGGCTACCGCTGGGTGTGAATTGTGCCAAAATACGTTGCCTTATCTTCTCTGAAAAGCGTTCCGCACATTCAGCTGACATAAACCACACTTTAAATAAACGGAAAAAAAAAAAAACTATCCATTGATGAAATGTTTTCTTATGACACACACATCTTGTGGGATGTCCCAACGCGCCGGGATAATCACACGACACGCACACGTCCGATAATGACACGTCCAATTCGCAAACTAATGACTCATTTGAACCGATTCGTTTTAATGAATGGTAAAAAACAACTTCTCTTTCCAACACTGAACTCACGGGACGTTTAATCAGTGTATAACTAATCGGTAACACTTTACAATAAGGTTCCATTTATTACATAAATAACATAAAAAGTACAGTTTGCTTACTCAAGTGTAGCCTAAGCTTTAAAACAAATAAAACCACTTGTTTTTTCCCCCGAAAAAGCATATGACTACTTTCCACACAGTGCTATCAGGAATCGATAAGAGAATCGTTAAAGAATCGGATCGATAAGCAGAATCGTTAGTGGCATTGATATTGATAAAATCTTATCAATTCCCATCCCTAATCATGACACGGAGGCGCCGGCGCGTGAACTGGACTCTCGTCTAATGAACCGAAACTCAGCGTATAGCCTAAGGTAAGCTACTTGCCTCACAGACCTCATAAATATATAGAAAGCTTGAAATGTCTACTTTTTAACAGAACAATTCAAAACGAAAGAAAACAGACTACAGACTGCTCTCTGCTTATGTAATACGTATGAAATGTGCATTTCTCTCTGGCGCGTTCACTGCGAAGATCGCTAGTCAGCATCGTCACCTTTATATTTGCAGCCAACACTGACAAAGACTTGTTTATTAATAAACAATTAAAATATCTCCTTGCTATATTTGACATATTCATAATCATTACTTTTGCCGGTTCTTTGTGGCAGCTTTAAGATACTTTATTGGCAGCGCCACCCTTACATTTTACATGAACACGTCACCACTGCATCAGCACCGAAAACATGATTTTTTTCAAATAAAAAATCGTGATACGAACCGAATTGTGGTTTGGTCTATCGTTACAGCCCTAGCAAGATGAGAAACCAGGAGTTTAGTCGTTTGTCATGGTTGTAAAAAAAAACAATGGCTATCTGAACATCTTTGCCAAGCGCAAACCAGTACAGAAGTAATCAATAAATTATCGGGGAGGGTCATAGAAAAAATTATTGCTGCCGAAGGGAGGGTCAAGTCTTTTTTGACTACAGATCTCAAATCTCCTCCGGTGGCCCCTTAAATAAAAAACAAACAGTCCCTAATTAAAAGAAAAGTCAATTGTGTCTATAAGCATGATTGTGAGCACTGTGCGTGTGTGAGCACACATATTCAATGTTGAAAAACGTTTTAGCATTTAAGAGATACGTCATCCATCAATATAACATAAACGCTAATAGCTTCCGCAATCAAGGAGGTTTCCAGAGTCTCACGGGAGGATAAATGTGCTCAAGTCAGTCTTAGCTGAACAATATAAACTCCTTGAGGGTTCTTTCCAGGAACGTGATTCATTATTCATTATTTCATCAGGCCAAAGCATTAGACGACTTCAAAACTCAAGTCATTTTACAAAACGTAAAGAATAATGTTGACGGGCTCTCGATCACTATCAATATTACAGCTAAAGATCCACTTGCAACAGCATTAGTACCATCATCACCAGCATGATCAAATTACCCTCTGCCTGGAAATGTGAATTTAAGTCTTCAGTTTACAGATTAAGAAATGGAGGGATGTGAGCATGGTCTGCCTAAAAGTGATCATACCTTTCAGCAGAGCCAGTAGAATAGCAACGTCAACATCATAGTTTTTATCCTCGTCAATACGAAACACAGTCAGCAGATGAGGCATGCGGATAATGTCCTGAATCTAAAGAAATTCAAAAATAAATACATCTTCTAGATCACTTATATTTCATGTACTATATACATATATAGTATTTAATGTATACACAGGGCCTGCACCGTGGCTTAGGATTTCTAGCTTTAATATGAGGATATTATAAAAACAATTTAATTTAAGACAGTCTGTTTCGCAAAGTCACATCTTGATTGACACATTTGACATATCGTAGTTAGTTGATTACTTCATTGTATTGTTATTGTTTGTCACTGGTTGCAGTTCAGGCTGCTCTAACTTACCATGAAATTATGCATCTGTTGAACGGGTCGTGATGAGTGTGTGTTACGTGTTCGTGAAGTGGTCACAATGAGTGTGTTTTACGTGTTAGTGAAGCAGTTGCAATGAGTGTGTTTTACGTGTTACGCGTAACGCTACGAGTGTGTATTACGTGTTAGTGAAGCGGACGCAATGAGTGTGTTACGTGTTAGTGAAATTGCTGCAATGAGTGTGTGTTACATGTTAGTGAAGCGGGCACAATGAGTGTGTGTTACAGGTTAGTGAAGCGGTCACAATGAGTGTGTGTTGCATGTTACGCGTAACACTCAATGAGTGAGTGTTACGTGCTAGTGAAGCGGGCGCAATGAGTGTGTGTTATATGTTAGTGAAGCGGGCAAAATGAGTGTGTGTTACAGGTTAGTGAAGCGGGCACAATGAGTGTGTGTTACAGGTTAGTGAAGCAGTCACAATGAGTGTGTGTTGCATGTTACACGTTACTCAATGAGTGAGTGTTACGCGTTAGTGAAGCGGGCGCAATGAGTGTGTGTTACATGTTAGTGAAGCGGGCACAATGAGTGTGTGTTACAGGTTAGTGAAGCGGGCACAATGAGTGTGTGTTACAGGTTAGTGAAGCGGTCACAATGAGTGTGTGTTGCATGTTACGCGTTACTCAATGAGTGAGTGTTACGTGCTAGTGAAGCGGGCGCAATGAGTGTGTGTTACATGTTAGTGAAGCGGGCACAATGAGTGTGTGTTACAGGTTAGTGAAGCGGGCACAATGAGTGTGTGTTACAGGTTAGTGAAGCAGTCACACTGAGTGTGTGTTGCATGTTACACGTTACTCAATGAGTGAGTGTTACGCGTTAGTGAAGCGGGCGCAATGAGTGTGTGTTACGCGTTAGTGAAGCGGACGCAATGAGTGTGTGTTATGTTAGTGAAGTGGCTGCAATGAGTGTGTTACGTGTTAGTGAAGCAGACAAAATGAGTGGGTGTTACGCGTTAGTGAAGCGGACGCAATGAGTGTGTGTTACATGTTAGTGAAGTGGCTACAATGAGTGTGTGTTACGTGATAGTGAAGCAGACAAAATGAGTGGGTGTTACGCGTTAGTGAAGTGGGCACAATGAGTGTGTGTTACGTGTTAGTGAAGCAGATGCAATGAGTGAGTGTTAAGTGTTAGTGAAGCAGACACAATGAGTGGGTGTTATGTGTTAGTGAAATGGATGCAATGAGTGCATGTTACATGTTAGTGAAGCAGACACAATGAGTGTGTGTTACATGTTAGTGAAGCAGACACAATGAGTGAGAGTAACGTGTTAGTGAAATGGATGCAATGAGTGTGTGTTACATGTTAGTGAAGCAGACACAATGAGTGGGTGTTACGCGTTAGTGAAGCGGACGCAATGAGTGTGTGTTACGTGTTAGTGAAATGGATGCAATGAGTGTGTGTTACATGTTAGTGAAGCGGACACAATGAGTGGGTGTTACGCGTTAGTGAAGCGGACGCAATGAGTGTGTGTTACGTGTTAGTGAAATGGATGCAATGAGTGCGTGTTACATGTTAGTGAAGCGGACGCAATGAGTGTGTGTTATGTTAGTGAAGTGGCTGCAATGAGTGTGTTACGTGTTAGTGAAGCAGACAAAATGAGTGGGTGTTACGCGTTAGTGAAGCGGGCACAATGAGTGTGTGTTACAGGTTAGTGAAGCGGGCACAATGAGTGTGTGTTACAGGTTAGTGAAGCGGGCACAATGAGTGTGTGTTACAAGTTAGTGAAGCGGTCACAATGAGTGTGTGTTGCATGTTACGCGTTACTCAATGAGTGAGTGTTACGTGCTAGTGAAGCGGGCGCAATGAGTGTGTGTTACATGTTAGTGAAGCGGGCACAATGAGTGTGTGTTACAGGTTAGTGAAGCAGGCACAATGAGTGTGTGTTACAGGTTAGTGAAGCAGTCACAATGAGTGTGTGTTGCATGTTACACGTTACTCAATGAGTGAGTGTTACGCGTTAGTGAAGCGGACGCAATGAGTGTGTGTTACGTGTTAGTGAAATGGATGCAATGAGTGCGTGTTACATGTTAGTGAAGCGGACGCAATGAGTGTGTGTTATGTTAGTGAAGTGGCTGCAATGAGTGTGTTACGTGTTAGTGAAGCAGACAAAATGAGTGGGTGTTACGCGTTAGTAAAGCGGACGCAATGAGTGTGTGTTACATGTTAGTGAAGTGGCTGCAATGAGTGTGTGTTACGTATTAGTGAAGCAGACAAAATGAGTGGGTGTTACGCGTTAGTGAAGCGGGCGCAATGAGTGTGTGTTACGTGTTAGTGAAGCAGATGCAATGAGTGAGTGTTAAGTGTTAGTGAAGCGGACACAATGAGTGAGTGTTACGTGTTAGTGAAGCAGACACAATGAGTGGGTGTTACGTGTTAGTGAAGCAGATGCAATGAGTGAGTGTTAAGTGTTAGTGAAGCGGGCGCAATGAGTGAGTGTAACGTGTTAGTGAAATGGATGCAATGAGTGCGTGTTACATGTTAGTGAAGCAGACACAATGAGTGTGTGTTACATGTTAGTTAAGCAGACACAATGAGTGGGTGTTACGTGTTAGTGAAGCGGGCGCAATGAGTGAGTGTAACGTGTTAGTGAAATGGATGCAATGAGTGTGTGTTACATGTTAGTGAAGCAGACACAATGAGTGGGTGTTACTCGTTAGTGAAGCGGACGCAATGAGTGTGTGTTACGTGTTAGTGAAATGGATGCAATGAGTGTGTGTTACATGTTAGTGAAGCGGACGCAATGAGTGGGTGTTACGTGTTAGTGAAATGGATGCAATGAGTGTGTGTTACATGTTAGTGAAGCGGACGCAATGAGTGTGTGTTACGTGTTAGTGAAATGGATGCAATGAGTGCGTGTTACATGTTAGTGAAGCGGACACAATGAGTGGGTGTTACGCGTTAGTGAAGTGGACGCAATGAGTGTGTGTTACGTGTTAGTGAAATGGATGCAATGAGTGTGTGTTACATGTTAGTGAAGCGGACACAATGAGTGGGTGTTACGCGTTAGTGAAGCGGACGCAATGAGTGTGTGTTACGTGTTAGTGAAATGGATGCAATGAGTGTGTGTTACATGTTAGTGAAGCGGACACAATGAGTGGGTGTTACGCGTTAGTGAAGCGGACGCAATGAGTGGGTGTTACGCGTTAGTGAAGCGGTTGGAATGAGTGTTTGTTACGTGTTAGTGAAGTGGATGCAATAAGTGTGTGTTACATGTTAGTGAAGCGGACGCAATGAGTGTGTGTTACGTGTTAGTGAAATGGATGCAATGAGTGCGTGTTACATGTTAGTGAAGCGGACACAATGAGTGGGTGTTACGCGTTAGTGAAGCGGACGCAATGAGTGTGTGTTACGTGTTAGTGAAATGGATGCAATGAGTGCGTGTTACATGTTAGTGAAGCGGACACAATGAGTGGGTGTTACGCGTTAGTGAAGCGGACGCAATGAGTGTGTGTTACGTGTTAGTGAAATGGATGCAATGAGTGTGTGTTACATGTTAGTGAAGCGGACACAATGAGTGGGTGTTACGCGTTAGGGAAGCGGACGCAATGAGTGTGTGTTACGTGTTAGTGAAATGGATGCAATGAGTGTGTGTTACATGTTAGTGAAGCAGACACAATGAGTGGGTGTTACGCGTTAGTGAAGCGGACGCAATGAGTGTGTGTTACGCGTTAGTGAAGCGGACGCAATGAGTGGGTGTTACGCGTTAGTGAAGCGGACGCAATGAGTGGGTGTTACGCGTTAGTGAAGCGGTTGGAATGAGTGTGTGTTACGTGTTAGTGAAGTGGATGCAATGAGTGTGTGTTACATGTTAGTGAAGCGGACAAAATTAGTGGGTGTTACGCGTTAGTGAAGCGGTTGCAATGAGTGTGTGTTACGTGTTAGTGAAGCGGTTGTAATGAGTGTGAGTTACATGTTAGTGAAGTGGACACAATGAGTGTGTGTTACGTGTAAGTGAAGTGGTCACAATGAGTGTGTGTTACGGGTTACGTAATGAGTGTGTGTTACGTGTTAGTGAAGCAGACGCAATTAGTGAGTGTCACGTGTTAGTGAAACGGATGCAATGAGTGTGTGTTACATGTTAGTGAAGTGGAAACAATGAGTGTGTGTTACGTGTAAGTGAAGTGGTCACAATGAGTGTGTGTTACGCGTTACGTAATGAGTGTGTGTTACATGTTAGTGAAGCAGACGCAATTAGTGAGTGTCACGTGTTAGTGAAGCGGACACAATGAAGTGTGTGTTACGTGTAAGTGAAGTGGTCACAATGAGTGTGTGTTACGTGTAAGTGAAGTGGTCACAATGAGTGTGTGTTACGCGCTACGCAATGAGTGTGTGTTACATGTTAGTGAAGCAGACACAATGGCCCTCAATTATCTTTCTTGCGTAGAAACAGGCGTATATGTTGGCGTTAGATTATGCTTACACTCCTCTCACCGCCTGATTTATGAAGCTGTGCGTACCTTTGAAATCCAGGTGTACGCAATACCTGCCCTTGATAAATCCCGCGGTTGAAAACAATCATCATTAGAATAACACGCCCCTATATATTCAAGTCTCCGCTTCCCCCACGCCCTCATTTTACGCCATGGACACACGGAAGACGGCAAAGAAGAGAAACTTCTCTGACGTGGAGCCGAAATGACCTATCACAATGCAATATTTTACAGCACGTCTTTCGAATTAGCATTCAATTTCGAATCACGTTACATGTATTGGGGTGTACAATAGTGATGATGATGATGTGACGTGGAGTACCATTCAATCACATTAATAAATTGCATGACAATTTGTAATATTCTTATTATTATTATTATGATTTGTATTATTAATGACGCTTATTGTTACTTAGAAGAAGAATGTCATTATTATTATTCAGTCTGAATTATTTTTTGGTCATTGAAAGCCTTTCGTTACCGAACCCAGCCTTAGTGCGCACCTGCCGGGCCAAACCCTGAAACGTCAGGGTAAAGCGCACAGGCTCGCAACTGAAGGAATATGCTTACAAATCAAATGCTTTGGTAAAGTCACACAAATTAAACATTGAAGTCCATGTTGCACAAAAATAAACACTGAAGTTTATAATTACTATGTTGTTGTTTTTTTTGTTTTACAGTGGGTCATAATATATAGTATCTTTTAGTTTGTCAGTTTATTTCGTGGTGTTAGAAATTGTTTTTCTGCGCATTTCCGCACTAACTCAAAACGTGCGTACACCACCTCCTGAGCTGTCGTAGGATTTGAGCGTGCCGTACGCCAACGTCCATATTGATAAATCTCAAAGTCACCGTGGTTTTGGGTGTACGCCAGGTGTACGCTGGAAATTTGGTGTACGCACTTTTGATAAATGAGGGCCAATGAGTGGGAGTTACGTGTTAGTGAAGTGGTCACAATGAGTGTGTGTTACGTGTTTGTGAAGCAGTCGCAATGAGTGTGTTACGTGTTAGTGAAGCGGGCACAATGAGTGTGTGTTATGTGTTAGTGAAGTGGTCACAATGAGTGTGTTACGTGTTAGTGAAGTGGTCACAATGAGTGTGTGTGTTATGTGTTAGTGAAGTGGTCACAATGAGTGTGTTACGTGTTAGTGAAGTGGTCACAATGAGTGTGTTACGTGTTAGTGAAGTGGTCACAATGAGTGTGTGTTATGCGTTAGTGAAGTGGTCACAATGAGTGTGTTACGTGTTAGTGAAGTGGTCACAATGAGTGTGTTACGTGTTTGTGAAGTGGTCACAATGAGTGTGTTACGTGTTTGTGAATGAGTGTGTTATGTGTTAGTTTAGTGGTCAGAAAATATTTTTTTAAGAAATTAATATTTTTTTACTCAGCAAGGATACATTAAATTGATCAAAAGTGACAGTAAAGACAAAAGATTATATTTCAAGTAAATGCTGTTCTTTGTTACTTTATATTCATCATCAAATAATACTGAAAAAAAAAGAGTTTCCACAAGATATATGAAAATTCAGCTTTGATCACAGGCATTAATAACATTTTAAATTATTTCACATAGAAAACAGTTATTTTAAATTATAAAATATTTTACAATATTAGAGTTTTTACTGTATTTTTAATTAAAAAAATGCAGCCTTGGTGAACAGAAGAGACTTCTTTCAAAAACATAAAAAAATTGTATTAACATCAAACTTCGTTACAGGACAAGTTCTAAATAAGAACCATTTCTCGATTCCTACTGTGTAATTTTGCGTTTGTGTGAAACTGTCATATTTATGTATGTTTTTGTCCATTACCTTCTTGGTCCACTTAATGACCTGCAGATCAGTAAAGTTTTTGTACTCTTTGTCTTTTGCAAAAAACCTCTTCAAGAGCTTGCTGATGAGGACCAGAGTGACCTTTGACACTGTCAGGCCCGCCACCTGAGCAATGACATCAGCCAGGCGTCCAGATCCCTCAAGCACGACACACGGCGTGTTGTTCATCATTGAATTGTAGATCGTCTGTGAATAAATATGTGTATTTGAATTAATGAAAGAACATACAGCTACTGTATGATGATCTACAAAACTGATGACTTTAAAATCTCACATCTAGAGTTCCTGGACCACCATTCAAGACCACACAGACCACCGGTATCTTCGCGCCACTCTCTGATGAAAAGACAATGCTTATAAACAAGCGAAACACTTCACAAATAATCAAAAGTGATCAGTGAGCAGTGTTAAAGAGCAAAGAAATCATAATTTATTCATAATTTTGAGATCATCTCTGTTACACTGCAAAAATTATTTTCTTACTTGTATTTTTGTTAGGTTTTCCATTACCAGTGATGTAGTGGTGCCTGGAGAAGTGGGTATACTCTTAATTTATGCCCCCCAATATTATTATTTTTTAAGCGTCCCAGCAAAGGACGAACGATCTGTGTTATAAACAGTGACATGTAAGACTAGTCTTGCATTAGTATTGAATATGCTAGACTATAGAAGATAGAATATAATGAATAGAATAGAACATATAGAATTACTAGTATTCTTGCATATCAGGACCGTACGCAGGGTTTTCTAAATCCAGGTCCCATAAATGATATTGCTAGGGGGGTTGGGGGGCATGCTCCCCTGAGAAAATTGAGATTTTCCTGATCTCGACATGAGCATTTTAAGGTGTTTTGATGGCCAAAAAAATGGACAACATTAGCTTTAAAAGCATGAAGTATTTAATCAGATTGTTAAACATGGGAATCAGTTCCAGTTTCAGCTACTTTTTCTTTCCTAAATTAATCAATGTTTTTGGACTAATCTGTTCATTTAATTAATGGTTCAATTGCTCACTCATAAAGACAGTCACTTGTCGCCGCCTTCTGGCTTAATGATGCAAGTTGCGCAAACACAGACAAGCGGAGTGATACAAACAGTGAAAAGTCGAACACATTCGAGGAAACGTTATACAAATATATTTATTTATACAATAATAATGGCAATATATTTAATAGGGTGCTTGTGTTGTTAAATTGAGCTTATAATTTCCACTGTCTTTGATAAAACTGATTATTTCTGTCGGTCATTTAAAACTTCTATCGAAAAACAGCCGTATATTTTAGCTACTTGCATCTTATCTTGCACTGTATGATGGTTAACTGAAGTAAAGCGTCGCGTTGGGATTCGCGCTCGGCTCGCGCTTCTGTCAACAAAAATCCTGCGTGCTTTGATTGGTCTCAAACATTTTGACATTGACGAGCGGGTGTTTGAGTGTTGAAGCAGATCAGATGACAAGGTCAGTTATCGTCGCGATGGGCGAATCATTGCAGCAACAAATTAGAGTTAATATTAATATTATTTCACAACTTTCATTATATAGGCTACACTAAAAAAACGACTGAGGTCAGGACCTCGGGGATCTTCTCAATGATACGACCCTGACTGGGTGTTTTTTATTCACGAGATTGGATTAGCAACTAAATGATGCGCATCAGAGGGGATTTAGAAGTGGGAATACACAATGCCGACTGAAAAAGAAGCTGTCCATTACAAATATGTAAATATTCTTAAAACAAGATACATTAGTGGCTAAAAGTGATGTCGGGAGGGGATATCTGTTTTAATGACCCTACAAGTTCAATTAAAACCATCAAAATATAAGAAAAATATTTTATATTGTTTAAATATTTTTAAATGAGGTAATGTCACATGCCTATGGCAAGCCGTTTTAGCTTTTATTCATTTCCAGGATATGGATTCTTGATATCAACAATTACATTTTTTGATATCAAGAATTGAATTGTTGATATCAAGAATTGAATTGTTGATATCAACAATTTAATTGCTGATATCTGAAAATGTATTTCTGATATCAATATTATTTCAGATATCTAAAATGGCTTTCTTACTAGTAACAATCACATTCATGATATCAGAAATTAAAATTGTCACTAGTAAAAATTTAATTATTGATATCAAAAATGAACATTGTTACTAGTAGCAATTCAATTGCTGATATCAAGAATAGACATTTCAACCAGTAACAATTGAATTCTTGATATCAAAAATAAAGGTTTTTACTAGTAATAATTGTATTTCTGATATGTGAAATTGGAATTTCAACTAGTAAGAAATCAATTCTTGATATCAACAATTGGTTTTGAATGGCAGCCTATGGTGACATTTTACTAGTGAAAATACAATTGTTGATATCAAGAATTCATATCCTGGAAATGAATAAAAGCTAAAACGGCTTGCCATACATGCCTGTCCTGTCTTGTGCTGCACTTGGGTGTTTTGTTATTTTGGGCCATGTGCTCGTGTCATTGTCTGACCCCTCCCCCTTGTTACCTGATTATTGTTTGAGTTCTTCCACCTGTCCCCTCTTGATTAGTCCCCTTCTTAAGTCTCCTCTTGTTTGCAGTCTTTGTCGGATCGTTGTCAAATGTTTCCTGTTCCCCGTGATACTCAGGACTTTCAGGTTCTGTTATTGTTTTATTTTTACTTGTGTTTTTGCTTTGTGTTTATTTTTTGTAATAAAGTTCATTTCTCCTGCACTTGAGTCCTCACACCTTTTTGCCGTGCACGTCCCGTGACAGGGAAGAACAAAACGCTAAACTTTGTTAAGGTATTTATCTGACAATTTTCTAGCAAAAAAGGCAAACTACAGCTACAGGTTTTATTTCACTATTCAAAAACAAAATGCAAAAAGCATAAATTGACTAGTACATATTAGCCAGTTATTGATATTCTGTTTGGTCTCTCTTGTTTTTTTGCATTTATATGACATCATGGCCAAAAAATGTTTGCACAATTTGGCATGTTTCATTGCATTATTACCACAAATAAAACAATCGACTTCAAGCACAATTACGCAATATAAAAAACAGAAATAGAATACAAAATAATCTTTTGAATAAAAAAAAGTTCTTTTAATCTATTTTAATACTTTAATATTTTACTATTATTAAATAAAGATAAATTCAGCCTTAATAACAGACTTCTGTCAAGTGAGGTAAGTCAAGCCATTCTCATTTATATATAGCGCTTTTAACAATGTAGATTGTCTCAAAGCAGCTTTACAGAGATAAACATATAATTTAAGGTAACAGAGATTGGTTTGGTTTTATAGCGGCTCTTTAATGTTATTTTCCAGCTAAAGTTAGTTTTGATTGATTCACTTCCGTTTAAATGATCATTTGTTATTAAATTAGGGGCCACTAACACGACACCGTTCTCTCTAAACAGACTTTAAACTGAACCTGTGATTAACACTGATGCCGTTCACATGCGCATTAAGAGTGGATCCTATAGTTTTGTGCGTTTGAGTATACGTATGTGCGCAGGTTTGTAATTCCCTACAGACCATGCCTAAACAAACCACTTGTCTTGCCTATAAATTTGATACAGAATTTTCAAAAACATTAAACAAATCATACCGACTTCAAACTTTTGAACTTATACGGATGGTTATTGCACTACTGTACAATAATTTATCATTACACTGCAAATCTATATTTGATCTATATTCCATTATGTGCCATGAAATTACTACTGTGATTGCAAAAACCAAATGATGAAATTATGTGTAATTCAATGAAGCTGCACCTCTGTTTCCCAGTGATTGTTGAGAGATGAGTCCCTCCAGATTGGTCCGCAGCTCAATCTCAGTTCCATAATGTCCAAGAGTGCCATCATCCACCAGAAGGAAGTGAGTATGATTGATGTCGAGACACGAGTGAAAGCCCTGGCCCTGCTCATCCAGAGAGTAGTGTGCAGGGAAACAGCCCTAAAGAGAAGGATGACAAAACCTCATCAAACTTTGATGTCCTTGTTAATAGCATCCAGTTAACAGCCATTTCTGCAGTTATCAACATACAAGCTAGATCTGGTTTAATGTGCAGTGACAAGCAGTGCCGGATTCACAAATATATTTGCAATGATTTAAATGGGGATTTAGAATGAATCAGCATTATACTGTAAATTGTATTGCTTATTTGGTCGTTAAGTTTCCCAAAGGCTTTCAATTGTAGCGATGCACCGAAACCAAATTTAAAGTTTTAATTTAGCTGAAAACCGAAATTGGAAATAATAATCTAGTAATTGATCAGATTTAATATTGAACACTCAAATAAAAACTGAGCTGCATATAAATATTTAAACTGAAGTGAGGAACTACAGCAATTTGAAAGTTTAGACTTTGTTTCATATCAGAAATAACAAAGCATATTGTTATTATTGGATGGTAGAATTTAAGATCTCAGTGCAAAGATCAATGCCGAATGTTAGATGAACAAACTTGTCAGAGAAAGTGTTAACAGCAGTACGAACTGACGGCAATATCCATCGACCTTAAGGTAATCATCTAACCTAGTTTTTTTTTAATTGTTTTATTTGGTTTTATTATCCAGGTACGGAAGCCCTGAATCGCAACGTAAAAAAAAAAGTCTTCCGTAGAAGTTGTGTGTGTGCTTGCCATTGTTTCAAATTGCCGCACACACAAGCATTCATAATGGTGCATAGCGAGTGTTTGTCTGTGTGTGTGTGTGTGTGTTTTGTTTCAACAAAAGGAAATTCAACAGGTGCCAATCTACCAGCATTAGGCTAGCATTATATTAGGACGTTATAAAATATACTGCGCCGGAATAGACTTTAGCCTATAGGAAAACCAACCCGGAAAACACTTTTCAGACTGGATGGAGATATCATTAATGAATGAATGAATGAATGAATGAATGAGGCATTTATATAGCACTTTCATATGTCTACTAGGCCTACACTCAAAGCGCTTTACAATCATATCAGAGAATCTCTCCTCAACCACCATTAGTGGTTATTAAATCTGAGGAAATCACGGGATCCGGCCAAATGATTGGATACAGAATGATGCACTTAAAATGTATCCAGAATGTATTTACTTGTGATATTGTGTTTTGTATCTTTTTTTTCTGTATGTTACTTTATGTTTTGTACCTGTTTGTGGTTGGACCATGTGTGTCCTTAATAAAGCTTTGATGATGATGATTACAGAGGGAGACAGAACGGTTACTGTTGTGTTCTCGACCCAGATAGTGTTGCCTAGACGAGCACGAAAACACCTCAAAAACACTGCCACATAAAGTTTGGACCAGATTGTGACGCTACTCCGGCGGAGTCTGTGCGCTCGTCTATAACGCCATGGTAATTCTTGGTAGATTAGCACCTGTGTAGAATTTGGTTGAAAGCCCAGATAAAAGTAAAAAGCTACTATTTTGTGTTGATCCATGGCAGTTCGACTTCACAAATGCATTTCTTTACACACACACACACGCGCGCGCTGAGCCAGTGGACGCGCACTGTTATGAATGCACACACTTCTATGGAAGACTGTATTACCGTAATGTTTTGACTTTATTCTCGAAATGTTTCGACTTTAATCTTGAAATGTTTCGACTTTAATTGTGACATTTTTAGACTTTAATCTTGAAATGCTAGACTTTTTTTTTTTACATTGTGGTTCAGGGCTTCCATATCCGGGTGTTAGCGAGATGGAAATATTTTTTTTATTACACTTTTTCATGTCAATCTGTTTATCTGACGGACATCAGTTATGCTCATTTTGAGCAAAACGGCTCGTTATTTAATTAAGCACTTTTTTATTTTTAATTTTGAGAATTTTTACAGAATTCTGAATTTTGTTGTGCAAAATTGTCAACCCAGCCCTAGCATCCAAACTGCTGAAAGGTTAACTGTTGTAGTTTAACTTGCCATCAGTAAATTCATTTTCAGCCGAATACCTTTTCAGTTGCCGAAATTTAAAGTACATCATTTGATTCGATTTGTTTTGTGATTATGTGATGTATGCAAAATTATTTTGTCGCAAGGTTTGTTGTTCACCTTTATAAGCACCCATTTTGGTCAACAGGAATGGACTGTTTCAGCCCTTTACAATTGTACAAAATTGTCTAGTGGCAAATATGTTTCCATATTTGAGGGCGGCTGAGAATCACGTCTCACGGGATCACATGACGTAGCCAGGTCTCCTCAGACGCAATAAATGATTGATTAGCTGCCTGTGTTTGTGTGTGCAACATGACTTTTCTTTTCCTTCTCTCTAAAAAGAGAGATTTCTGTAGTTACTGTGTTCAGGACATTGCAAGTTTATTCCTTTTGAATTTGTGTTTTATATAATGTTAATTCTTGAGTTTATGTTTGTTCTGTATTGTCTTTTGTTTATAGAAACAATACAACTCTATATTGATTCACATGCTGCAGTTTGATTACGGTTTGATTGCTGGATTCACTGTGTTTTAATGGACACGCCAACCTGGTACCACATTTCCTGAACCAAATCACTTCTTAACTTTACACTGATCTTGGGTTGTTCATAATATGGTGCGTTCAAGTCTTCCTGGGAACTTCATGTTTACGACGTCAGGTAAGTTTAAGTCACTTTCATCGGAGCGATATGTACCATCTCTTAATTAACCACACAATGAAGCCGCTGTAAACTTCATTATTACTATACATAGTTATATTACAATGCTATATTATATTTTGTGCAAAGAATAAGCTTGTTTTCTCTGACAATATCACTGCCAAATATTCCAGCACATTTCTCAATGACACAGACCCAAGTTAAGAACAGGGCTTATAGAAAATCCACTCGTATTTATGACTGTGCTGGTGTTCATGTAAGTTCAACTCGGAAATATGATCTTATCAACATGACTTGAATGCACCAATGCTGTATGTACTCAACATCTGGTGAGTACATACAGGTGTGGGCAACATCTGACCTCGGGATGGATCAGTGTGTGTCTGTTGTGAATGACTCCCCAGGGTGCCACACCGATGACGACGATCTGTCCCTCCATTAAACCACTACTGAGTGTGCAATCTTTCACGGCTTTGCCCACATGCTTCATCACACCTGCGTGTGTTCCTCCTGTCAGGATCCACGCACCTGCCACACACACACAGCATTGGGACTAGAGAAGTGTAGTCGTCTCAAAACAACAAACCATCCACAACTTGGTTCTGCCGCTTGTGCTAGACCTGTTTGTGACGGGTCTAATCCTCAGTCAGTATCATTGAGAGTTACATCCTACCTACATATTTAGCATTTAAGGCATCATGAGTTCCTTTCACACAAGCAGTCCTTTACTGGTAAATTACCATTATGTGATCATACAGGTGAAACTCGAAAAATTTGAATATGGTGCAAAAGTTCATTTATTTCAGTAATTCAACTTAAAAGGTGAAACTAATATATTATATAGACTCATTACATGCAAAGTGAGATATTTCAAGCCTTTATTTGTTATAATTTTGATGATTATGGCTTACAGCTTATGAAAACCTTTTCACAATATTCTAATTTTGAATTTGGGGTTTTTAAGCTGTGAGCCATAATCATCAAAATTATAACAAATAAAGGCTTGAAATATCTCACTTTGCATGTAATTGTCATGGTGTGGGTTCATGTCTTGTTCCTGTCTGTCTTGTGTTCCCCCCCATTATTGTGTATTTGGTTTAGTCCTGTCCAGTTTCCCGCTCCTCGTTTGTGTTCATGTTTTCCACCTGTGTTAGTTCATTTGCCCAGCTGTGTCTTGTTTCACTCACCCGTTCCTCTGTATTTAAGCCCTGTGTTTTAGTTCAGTCCTTGTGAGTTCTTAATGTTGTAATGTTTCCGTGTTCCTGGTCTGAGTTTCTTTGTTTTTTCGTTTACCCTGGACTACCTGTTTGTTTTGTTAATAAATGTGCTTGCGATTGGATTCACTTCCCGCTTCATTCCTTCCACAACGTTACAGTAATGAGTCAACATAATATATTAGCTTCACCTATTACCATATAAGTTCATAAATTATGAAAAATGAGTTCAGTTTAGCTATAAGCAACTCTATAAAAGGCAATGTATGCATTTAATTTGTAAAAATAAATGCAAAATCTATTTCTCTCTGGGATAATAAATTAACCTGAACTGAACACATGCATTAACATTACAGGAGACGTTATTGTTATAGTCCTTGGTGTGAATGGGCCATCAGGCTGGTTGCTAAAGCAGTTCGTGAGGGGGGGTTGTGAGTTGAAAAAAAACCTGATAATTAATTAAATCATGAAAATGTCAAATAATTGAATCCTTTTAAAATTAAAAGCACCTAAAATAAAACAATTACTAAAAATCTGAAATATTTTATTTGTTTACCTGAATGTCATGTGACCATTAACCAACATCAGGGAACCGTGAACATGCAAATGTGTGGTTAAATTATTGAAATATTAACTTAAAATCAAATTTTTATATATAATATTATGTATTTATCCAACTTTATATAGAGAGCTATGCGATAATATAGTTTAGTTCAATCTAGCATTTGATGTTTCACATATAGTGTATCATCACTGTACCTGTGGTCTGGGCGACTTTAATGAGACCCCGACTAAACTTGTCCTTCAAGTGATTCTTCATGTTGAAGTTTTTGGCTCCGCCGGTCGCTGAAACCAGCAGGTTCGGCGAACGCAGTTTCCACTGTTCTGTCATCAGCTGGTACAGACTCTCACAGGTCGTGCCCGACGACACCCGGACATACTAAACACACACACAACAGAATCCCTTCTGTGAGTTTGCATATATAGTTCTAGCATAAGACAAAGGTAAAAGATATTTAACCTTCTAACTATGATGGAGGAACAGCCTGAATAATGGCATTTTTATTTGCATTTGGCAGATGCTTCAATACAAAATTTGTATGTAATTTCTGATATGAAATATCAGAGTCAGGGCCTCGGTTTAACGTCTCATCCGAAGGACGGTCCTCTTTGACAGTATAGTGTCCCCGTCACTATACTGGGGCGTTAGGACCCACACAGACCACAGGGTGAGCGCCCCCTGCTGGCCTCACTAACACCTCTCCCAGCAGCAACCTGGTTTTCCCAGAAGGTCTCCCATCCAGGTACTAAACAGGCTCAGCCCTGCTTAGCTTCAGTAGTCTTGGGCTACAGGGTGATATGACCGCTGGATGGTACTGGTACTTCTACTACAATATAATTTTACATTTAAAAGACAATGGGCTCTATCTTGCACCCGGCGCAAATGACTTTATACACTAACGCATGTATCATTCCTATTTTGCACCCGCGCAAAGCGGGCTTTTCCCTCCACAGACGCACATCGGTAAACTAGGGAATGAACTGGCGCTCCCTGGGCGGGTCGGCGCAAAAAGGAGGCGTGTTCTGGTGCAAACATTCCCTAGTGCTATTTTGCAGTTCCAGAAAACAATTGCTTCAATTGGTCTAAAGTCAGTGGCGCGTGGCGCGTTGTTCATAATGCTATTTTAAGCGCGCATGCTTGGCCATAATGTAGCGGGTGCACAACGCGCATACACTTTGATTCTCTCATCAACACAGATGCAGCAGTTTTTATTTTTGCAAATCATACATTATAACAAGGAAAAATATTAACACATGAGGGAAATCATTGTGGTTTCCATGAAGATGTTGTGGCAAAAATCCTGTCAAACATCATCACAGCGTAAGAGACACTCAGAGTCAAATTAATAAAGAAAGAGAAGTTTCTATTCTTGCAAGAATAGGCCCAGTCGCCAACACAGCAGTTACACTGTGGAGTGAGTCTTTATACGTCACAAAGTCGCATAAAGTCACAACATTATGCCCTATTTTAACGATCTGAAATGCAAGTATCAAGTGTGAAGCGCAAGTAACTTTGTGGGCGGGTCCTGGGCGCTGTTGCTATTTTACCGGCGGGATAAATGACTCTTGCACCCGACGCAAGTTTAAAAGGGGTTGGTCTGAAGTAGCTTCATTATTCATAGGTGTGGTTTGGGCGTAACGTGAAATAAACCAATCAGAGCGTCATCCAACATATCCTTTAAGAGCAGGTGCGCATGTTGCATGGCGGATTGTTATTATAACGGCGGGTTTACCAGGCGCGCGCCAGGAGCGTTCACAGCCGAGGAGACCGATGTTCTTGTCAGGGCAGTGAAAGACAGAGAAGTGACGTTGTATGGGGATAGGAGATTATTTTTTTTTTTCTGGTTCTTGACGGACAAACTAATTTGTCAGATGTCCTTATATACATATGTCTTGCCACTATTGGGCAAACAGGTCTGATCCGTCATTACTACAATTAGCCTGAAAAATTTGGGTAAATGTGTAAGCTAGATTTAGGCCTACATTTTTTACATCTTCATGGTAACCACAATGATTTCCCTCATGTGTTATTATGTTTCCTTGTTATAATGTATGATTTGCAAAATTAAAACTGCTGCATCTGTGTTGATAAAAGGATCATACCAAGCATGCGTGCTTAAAATAGCATTATGAACAACGCGCAATGCGCCACTGACTTTAGACCAGGTTTTTTCTGGTCAGTGAAGCAATTGTTTTCTGGAACTGCAAAATAGCACTAGGGAATGTTTGCACCGAAACACGCCTCCTTTTTGCGCCGACCCGCCCAGGGAGCGCAAGTTCATTCCCTAGTTCACCGACGTGCGTCTGTGGAGGGAAAAGCCCGCTTTGCGCGGGTGAAAAATACGAATGATACATGCGTCAGTGTATAAAGTCATTTGCGCCGGGTGCAAGATAGAGCCCTACATGTTTTAACTGGAAAACAAGACAAAATTCTCTTTAAGAATGATTTGTTTTTTGCAGTCTACTTTTTAAATCCTGTTTCAGTGACTCTAAGCTTCGCTAAAAAGACATTTAATCACCTACATGAATAACCTTTAACATCCATGGAACCTTTCCATTGGACAAAAGTTTTTTTTACTGTTAAAAGGTTGTTTAGATAATTAAAATGTCATTCACACAAAGAAAAAAAATGTTTTTTTTGACAACTGATTACGTTAATGGATCTTCTACAGAATTGCTGAAATTTTTGTTTTACCTTCCCGGTTTTCTGTCCAAGTCCACCAAAGCTGATATCTCCAAAAGCATCGGTGGGCACCTCTCTGATGTGCCTCTGTTTGTGCCACTGCTCCCCAACATAGTCCTCCGGTTTGATGGCCTCATCGCAGTGCTGGTTCTTTTGGTAACCACACTTACAAATCCCCTCCCTGTCAACAGTAATCCATGTTATCCAGACACACACACAATATAAAATATGCGATCAGGAGTGCACGTGATCTTTAGTTTACGCTTGTCAAGTTGCATACGACCAACACATCATGAATTATACTTCACCATATTTTATACACACACAATGACTTATAAAATAATAGTTCACCAATATATATATATATAGTGCACAAGTCATGATTATTTTATGCGTCATTATTATTTCAGAAAAAGCATGGTCATATTGATTTATAGTTACAATAATGAACTATTAAAAGATGTTTATCAGAAGACCTAAGTGCTCAAGATTGAGAGTGAAAGTACTTTGAAATCAATAAACCATTAAAGATGCTACTAAAGGAAGTAATTTGGTCATGTTTTCTTGTGCGGCTGCTAGGGGTGTGACGGTTATTATATAACCGTGAGACCGACGGTTATAGTTGAACACCGTCATTAGAAATCTATACCGCCAAAACCGTGTTATTAAAACATCTTGCAGATAAGGTTATACTAATATCAGTGTTGGGGAGTAATGGAATACATGTACCGGCGTTACATATTCAGAATACAAATTATGAGTAACAGTAGTCTCCACAGAACAAAAAACAAAAACAATGTTACGGATGTGACCGTCTCAAAGCGTCACTAAAAGACGTGACATTTAATCCCGTCTCACAGAGTAAAACGTTCACAGAGACATCTAGACTAGTCTACTTGCCTCACAGATGTCTACTTTTAAACAGAACAATTCAAAACAAAAGCAAACAGACTACAGATTGCTCTCTGCTTATGTAATCCTTATGAAATGTGCATTTCTCTCTGCCGCGTTGACCACTGCGAAGGTCGCGAGTCAGCATCATCTACTTCATCTTTGCAGCCGACACTGACAAAGAAAAGCCTGTTTTTTTGTTAAGGATTTGTTTACTGTGTGTGATTCATTTAATGGAAAGCACATTCACTGCTAGTTGTCTTGCTGTTAATTTAAAATAAACGTAGAGCAAGTAGCTAATCAGTGTCTGCTCGTTTAATCAAACTAAGTTGTCCTATAACAGACGAACGTCGCAACGCTTCTCTGCTTGGATCCTAATGAATGAACTGGGCTAAGTTAAGTGCTATCAAAGTTTCACCGCAAGACAGAGCGATTGAATGCACGCACTGAGACGAGAGAGGTATGTGTCAACTCGTCTTAGTTTAGGGAATAACATAGTTTAAAGGTGCATTGCGCAAGTCTCTGAGTTTTTGCAGAACTATGCTCCCTCTGGCGACAAGCGAAACTGCAACCAGAGGTGTGTACGCTCATGGACCACACACACACGCACGCTTGCACGAGCTGTTCATGACCAAAGGAGCATCAGCCACACAAATCTTTTGTTTACAGTCATAATGTCTTCAGAGGTAATAAAGTTATACATCTGCGAGTCATTTTAAATATATGAAAGGAAAGGCATTTGAGAAAACGGGGGTAGTAGAAAACTTCGGTTTTTGTTTCCATCTATCTCTATGTTGAACTGTTTTATGTGTTTACTGTATCCACTTATGATTGCATTATTATGGAAACACGTTCAGGAACAATAAAAGTTATTACTTTGCATAGGATCCCGTTTGAGCCCTAGAGCAGAACGGAGATCTCTCCATTTGTTGAAAGCCTTCCCGATGTTGACTCTCGTCTTATTCCGACGCCTGGCACTGGACAAAAGTTTTATTTTCTTTGTCTTATGTGGAGTTTGCGTTGGGGTTTGGAATGAACTACAAGCCGGTCTCTTTGAATCCATCTCCTACTTTTGTTGAAAGTTGACTAAAGTTTTGTCGCTCAAGTTGTCGCTGATACGGAGAATGGCGGCGAATACACAAACCAGACATAGCCAGGTGAGCGTGAACGCGCATGACGTCACGCCCAGTCTCAAATCCCGTCTTATTTATCTTACAAATCCCTCTTATTTATTTTACTGTACAGGATTATAGAGGCAATCGCAGTGATCAGAGAAGGGCTCATTCAGCCCATCAGGCAATTGTTTAAGCATGTATGGGTTAGAAAAACGGGTATTTTTAACATGAAATGTTGCGCAATGCACCTTTAATATGAGAAAAACGGTGGAGTATCCCTTTAAGGAGTAATTTTAAGGAGTAGATATGACGTCGAAGGGCCTACAATCAAAACCTCTGTTTTACTCTCATTAAATTAAAGGAAATTATTATACAGCCAAAGCTTGATGCCATTATAGCGCTCGCAAACATTGTCTAAGATTGTCTAAACATTGTCTAAGAACATTTCTTGTCTAAATACAATAAAAAATATAAAATAAAACTGAAAAATATCAGCGTAACAGTGATCAGATAAGTTGTCACTCTATATCTCCAATAATATCTTAAAATGATGTTTAAATACTAACCCTAACCCTTTATGATCACCGCTCTGTACTTTTAAACATGTAACGTAATGCAATACAGTGATGATCGAGAGATGAACAAATAATCCTTCCTCAAAAGCCTGATGATCATATTTGAGACTCACAGTTGAACATGATATGGATAATCGAATGAATCTAAAACAATAAACTATCAATCATATGACCGAAGGCATGTAGTAGATTGAGTGCAAGAGGTTTTTTAGTAATGTTGATTCCTTAAAAAAATGCGTATCAAATATGATACAGTAAGTTTTATAGGGTTAATTCATCAGGGTTAATGATTCAGCTTTACAAGTCAAGGTCATTAAACACCAGAAATTCCGTCAGGTCTGCCCATCACACACACACACACAGACACACAGACACACACACGCTCCTCATACCTGGCATCCTCCACATAGAAGCAACACTCTTTCTTCTTGATGTTGTCTTTAATCCAGGAGGCGAGCAAGCAGCGCTGGAAGAAGGGAGAGAGAGACAGATATTGGCCAAATTGACTAGTGCTCACAGCGAGTGTTTGCTCGAGGAATGCTGCCTCATCCATGCTCATATCAGAGACAGTGAGAGCGAATGAGACGGGCCGATGTATGGGAGGGGGAGGGTGTGTATGGGCAGGACGGTCTACAATAAAAAAACTGCACTGCAGTCAGACTGATGTCAGACACAGGGACGGAAGCACTACTGAACTACGGATAGGGTCTGAAAGGGGCTTAAATCAAGATTTGTATTATGAAAACACACTGCAACTTAACCACAGTCAAAATTACAATACTTGAAATGCATGAACTGATACCATCTATACCTTGAAAAACAAGTTTTTAATCTTGTTGTTTATGTCTATACGGTGTTTTTAATACGCTTTAAGACACACCATGTGTAAGTTCATAAGTCGACAGCATTGCTGAGTATTTTCTGCTTAAAACTGCAGTGAACCAAAGACAGTCTCAAAAACACGGTTTGAAATCGCTGGTGTTTCTGACGTCACAAACGACCTTGTAACCAATCAGATCAACGTGTGATCGTCAACCAGTGGATCTCCGAGCTGAGTGAGTGAGTGGAGGCGGGGCTCATTTGCATATTCATTGAATCGCGTATACTAAATGAGGCAATCAAAGATGAACTTTAAAAACATTTTTGCCCTCCAAACTAAAATGATAAAATCATAAAATATTTTTGCTTGGTTGATAAACAAGTCAACACTGATATAAATGAATGCAAGAGACATAATGTGTATAAATAATAAATAATAATAATAAAAAATGTATTTTGAAATAAATGTTATTTTTATACTTTCTGTTTTCATTTCCATTTCATTTCATTTCATTTTCATTTTATTGTCCACAATGTGGAAATTTGCCTTCGGTCTCATACAAACAACAATCAAACCGACAACAACAAAAACAACAAGAACAACAATACTAACACACAGACATCTTCAGGGCAAGATGCAGCACAGCAGTGGCAATTACGTTACAACACATCAACGGGACGTGTTGTTCAGCGTCCGAATTGCATTAGGAATAAAACAATTTTTAAAAATATTACGATTTGCCCTAGGTACTCTGTAACGTCTGGCAGAGGGAAGAAGTTCAAACTCCCTATTGACTGGATGAGAGGGATCGTTTGCTATTTTAAAAGCTTTTCTCCTGAGAACTTCCTCGTACGTGGAACTTAATTGTTTCTGACTTGTTCCTATGATTTTTGAAGCGAGGTTTACTATTCTCTGAAGCTTACTTCTCCCCTTTACGTTTAAATTACCGTACCACATCGCCATGTTAAAGGTTAGAATACTCTCTATCAGGTTCTTATAGACTATTTCCATAATATGCTTGCTCACTCTGAAGGAGTTGAGCTTGCGCAATAAATGGAGACGTTGGTTACAGGTTTTAAAAATGTAATCTGTGTTTTCACCGAAATTTAGATTAGAATCAATATATGTACCGAGGTATTTAAACTTTTCTACTTCCTCTACAATTTGTCCCCCAATTATAAGGGGCTGCACAGGGTCCTTTCCATGAAAGACAAGTTCCTTTGTCTTTCTTTGTGAAAGTTTTAGTGATTTTGTTGTGTTTTTGTCATGTGTATTAGGTTTTGTTTTTTAAATATTTTTTTTATTAAGTCTATTTAGTTTATAGTTAACCTTCTATGTTATTTCAGTTAATGTTTAGTTTATTTCAAGTAATGAAAAGGTTTTAGTTCATGTTAACAGTATTTTACATAAATGTCAGGTTATCACACGTGTTTTATAACTTTATACAGTTGATTAATTATACTTTCTGTTGACCAAGTTAATATTTGCATTATCATTTAAATTTCACTGACAGGTTATTTTAAAGATGCACCAGAACTAGATTTACAGAATATCTGCTGATGCCAAGTTTGATTTTCTTGAGGAAAATAATGCAGCAAACTACATTTACATTTACACTTATTAATTTAGCAGACGCTTTTATCCAAAGCGACATACAAATGAGAGCAATATAAGCAGTTAAACTAACAATAGGACAACAATATACAAGTGCTATGACCCTTCCCAGTTTAATCTAACGTAGTACATGTCATTTTTTTTTTTTTTTTAAATAAATAAAATAGAAGAAAAAGTGTTAGTATTACTCGATCAAGTGCTGCCGAAAAAGATGCGTCCTCTTATTTGGTACATTACTATAATATTAAAGGTTAAAATTAACAACAGAGCTATTATATTCAACTGGTATTTATTTTCACACATTACAATTACACTAAAATAAAAACTGAAATGTTTGTATGCAACTCGGTTGCACATATGGTAGTTTTCATAAACACTTGCTACCAGGACCGCTCGCTCTGTGTCGTCTTATTATTTAAATTATCTTTTCATTTAAAATATGTAAATAGCCACAAACACACAATAGGTCTCACCTTCTCAATGTTTGAGAATAAACTTGTCTGTATCAGTTTTCCTAATTGGATTTTGCTGTCATGCGTCGGGTGGACTTTCTCCTCTGATGTGCACAGCATCTCTGCACACAAAACATTTTTTTTTTAAGTCTTGGAAAGCAAAACATCTTGTTCTACAAACACACACAGGACATGTTCTTAGGTTAAAGAACAGTGAAACTGAATGACATCCTTCTAGCAATAAAAAAATAAAAAGCTTATTTTCGAAAAAGTAATAAGCTACATTAACACATACTAAATAAGAAACTCTTTTAAAGATAAAAAAAAACAACAATATAACAGATTATTAAAAGTGACTTTAGCTGCTTGGATGTTTTAAATGTCAGAGTTGTAGATACTTTTACCTCTTAGGACTGTGATTAGTAATGGTCTCTTATATTCACAGCTTCATATAATCATCATTGTATGTTCTGACTGAGTTTCAAACTGAAGAAAAGAGAAGAAAAATAAGAAAAATCCATGCTGAAAGCTTGACATTAAACACTTTGGTTAAGTTTACTAGTCACCAAAACAAGTTGCCACAGCAATGGTCACCAGGTGCAATTCTTTACATGGATGATCAGATTACATTATCATTAAGAAAAGTGACTACTTTAATGCGCTGACACGCTTTCTGTTGAACTAGACTGCTAATGCTGATTCAGCTTTAGAAGAATAGTACTATTTAGTCTAAGATTCAGTATGTTCTGTTCAGTTTAGTAATTCTTTTGAGTTGAATTAAAGCACACAGTTAAACTTCATGCATGGGGAAAACATTATACTTTCCAAAAATGTCTCCTTTTGTGTTTTATGGAAGAAATGAACACATGTAACAAAATGAGGGCCAGAAGCCTAAATATAACTATACACATTTTTGTGTGAACTACCCCTTTAAGAGCGGTTGAAAAGAGTATTTACCTCACAAAACTCCTCGCTACAATTTTAGTCAACATACACAACGCACTTTGTAAATAGCAAATCCCATAGCTTTTTTTATTTTTCTCACACCTCAAGCCTTTTTGCTATTTTCGTTCTGATCCACTGTGGTAAACCTAGAATACCGGCTAACTCTTGATGTCTGCTCTGTCAAGTCTTCGTCGTCGGTTAGGAACCTGGGTGTGCTCGTTGATACCAACCTTTCTTTTGAAAGTCACGTGGTAGTATCTGTAAAACTGCATTTTTCCATCTTAAAAATATATCTAAAATACGCCATATGCGCTCATTGGGAAATGCGGAACAATTAGTCCATGCGTTCATGACCTCAAGGCTAGATTATTGTAATGCTCTACTGGGTGGTTGCCCTGCACGCTTAATAAATAAACTACAGCTAGTTCAAAACGCCGCAGCTCGAGTTCTTACCAGAACCAGGAAATATGACCATATTAGCCCGGTTCTGTCAACACTGCATTGGCTCCCTATTAAACATCGTAAACATTTTAAAATATTGTTGATTACTTACAAAGCACTAAATGGTTTAGCTCCGCAGTACTTGAGCGAGCTCTTAACGCATTATAGGAAGCAGACACACTCTGTCAGTTCAAAGCTAGACTAAAAACACATCTCTTTGACCTAGCATACACATAATACATTATATAATTCTATAATTCAATGTTAGGCTGCATAGATTAGGTCAGCCGGAACTGGGAACACTTCCCTTAAATCTTGATGTACTCGCTACATCATAAGAAGAATGGCATCTACGCTAATATTAGTGTCTTTGTTTATGCCGAGGTTTTCCCGATCTAGGCCGTATCCAGATCTGACGAAGGAGATCCGCCTGGACCCGATGACAATGCAGTGCTGAAGTGTCAACTATCCTCTCCCACGGAGGATCCCTTTCCCACTCTACGAGTAGGGGGAGGCTGCAGACCTGGAGCTGGTAGATACACGCCCCTGGCAGTTTTACGCCCCTGACAGTTTTAAGCCCCTGTTGTTCCGGATGCGTCCAGTAGGGGGAGGCTGTACAGCGACACGATTTTTTTTTAAATGAATTCATTATTTTTGTATCCACAAGTTTCCTACGTCCCATGAGGCCTTGCGTCAAAAGTGGGTGCGTCTTCCGGTTCGAAGTAAACAAGCGAAACGTGACACTCATTCATTCATTCGACTATCGATTAATCATTAATATTTATACTAAAATGTATTATTTAATTTGTTTAACTTTTTATCAATTACAAATGCAATGAAAATACAAAAATACAGCGTGTTTTTCCACGATGAGTTCTTTATTACAAGATCAACTTGTGGCAGTTAAACTGGACATTCGGTTATGGCTAAACTTGAAGATATGCGCTGCGGTGCTCTGGACTGCCGGTGCGAGTCGGCGTTTTTTAAACAGAGACCCTTGTTTGTTCCTAAATAGTAATAAAAAAGAATCATGTTAAATAAAACCGAAATCGCGATACTCAGATCCACGGACCTGTGTCGCGGTCAGGGAAGGCAGAATCACGATACACTCCCACTCCCAGAGATATCCTTCCCGTCCAGATCCAATATAGCTACCATATCTTTACTATTTGTATTATTTGAAGTTAACATTATAAAATTTGTAGACCTACACCACAAAACTAGTTGAGGATAAATTATTTAAAATTGGGCGATTCCAGCATTATGGACGTGACATTTGCAGTCAAAATATAAATTCTCCGAAAACGCATTTAGGCTATTGAAACCTCGGTTTATATACATATATCATATCATATCAATAAAGGAGTCCAGACATTAGAAATATATAGCACATGCATTTTGTATTTAATATGAGGGAAATACACGAGGGTGACACAAAAAAAAACTTTAACTTTTTGAAAGCACTGAGCCTTTATTTAAAGTTAATTTCGTTTTGTATTAATTGTATCTTAATTTCAATCAATGTTTCATCAACAATTTACCTGGATTTAATAAATAATGAGTAGCGGTAAATATAGCAGACAATAATCAAGACACGGAGGCGCTGGCGCCTGAACTGCAGCTCGTCTCATAAATGAACCGAAACTCAGCGTCTACTTGCCTTACAGACCTGAGAAATATATATATAGCCTATATTATATTAGATATACTATGAAATGTTTACTGTGTGTCATTCATGTTCTGAATATGTTGCTTCACAGTAGCCTTCATTTAAAATCTTTAGTCCAAGATTGTTGGATAATACAATTTGCCACTGAATTAGTTTAGTCCGGTTATAGGCCTATGTACAACCGCGAACAGCACATGTTGTCCCTGAGCTCCGTAACGACATCTCTCATAAAGGTTTGCGACTTATTTTAAATAGTAAAATATTATCTGAAAAACACCTAGCCTCTTCGCTAAATAGCACACAAAATACCATTGGTATGCTACTTCCGCAGCCTGACCGGAAGTTGCACCCACTTTATTTTTTACAGTAGCGCCCCCCGGAAACAGGTGGATAGAGGGAATGCATTAACGTCACTTCCCCGCCGGAACACGCCCCCCTCAGCGGGACTGAGTGGCAGAAGAGCTGCTGCGTGACTGGAGTTATTAGGGGAAACTGCGAAAACGCGAGTAAAACAAACTATTATCAGTTTAAACTAAAAGTTGGACTCGATATAGTGTTCCTTACAACTTATCAAAGATCCAGTGATCCATGGATATTGACATGCAGCCAGGAATCGTGTTTCCTGACATTTATATGTGCCTGATTTCGACACCGGGGAAATAAATGAAGAAAATTTGCCTGTAAACGTTTTATATAAATACAATATAGATAGGTCTAAATCCGAGTGATCATTTACATTAATGTTATACTGTATATCATCATATCGTCCAGCCCTAAAACTTGTATAGTTTTTTGTCAGTGTTTATTTAAAAACATCCAATTATGCAGAATATAGTCTGTTCTGTCGCTTTTTGCAGTCTGTAAAAATATACAGTACCTCAGATTTCTGGTCAAATCTAGTTGTACAGTCAATCGCAAAGCTTTTTCCCGTTTTAGATGTGTTTTGTGTGATTTTCACGGCATTCACGCTGAAAACAAATGCTGCCGCTCAGTCTTTTTGCCACTTGTGGGCGTGACCGCATTCACTCCGGCCGACGGTGACGTCATGCGCATACCCTCTATTGCAAATGAAAGGATACAGACATTAACAGTGAGAAGAGAAAAAAACAAAAAAAACAAGGGGGGCATAAAAAGACATTGAATTAGGCTACACAAATCAATAAAAATGTTGTCAATATAAAAAATTAAAGGTTCTTTACCAGAGACTCAATGATATTATTTGTTTTAGAAACCTTTGAGTTTAAAGGTTTTGCCATTTTCTTAAAAGAAGAAAAAATGAACTTTATATCAGAGGAGAATATTCTTAAATCAGGATCATTGAATGGTTCTGTCTTTATGAAGATGAAACTTGCCCACAAGACAAAGTAATAATACTGTATAATCAAGATTAATATCGTTAGATTGAAAATCTGACAAAAAAAAAAGATAGATTCTGTCATTTGTATGTTAAATAATCTTGTAAACTCTAAAAAGTTGTTGTTTAGCAATGATGCAACATTTATTATTTATAAACGATAGAGCTATAGGGTAGGTAGATATCAATTAATTTCTATATATCAATGGATGGGTCTATAATTTATTTCTAAAGACAAAAAGTTCTTGACGGTCAGGTTTATGTTCTATCTGGCTTAAACTTAGTTTACCACGTGTACGTTTAGCTGCCCCTAGTCTTCTCACTTTAAAATTCATTTTCTTTTAAAGTTTCTTTTGTTGCCTGCATGTCTTTAGCTTGCGTGAGATTCTGGTAAGATCCCGTTTACTACTTGCATTTAAACATAGCCTACTCCACATGGTTTCTGGGGGCAACATTACATAGATATTGGAAATATGTGAACTTGTTTTTTTTACAGTCTTTGAACACACAAAATACACATTTATAATAGGCATGTATATGCATGTAAATCTCTCTCTCCAAGTAAAGAGATGAACTGCACACTCACTCAAATATTTTGATTATTTTTATCATGTCATACATGATAAAACCCACATTAAAAACTTTTCCCATATGGTTTGAATGTAGATTCTTTTAGCTGTTTCATCTAATTTATATCTTAATAAACATTTTTTTTCTTAAAATAGCTTACTGGTCTGGACTAAAATGTAGGGTATGTGCACCTAATGTGGGTTTTATCATAGTCTGTCTTTACCAAATTATTTTTAACTTGCATTTCATAAAGGTGTATTTGCTTTAGCTACTTAAGGAAATGAACATCTCTCTCTCTCTCTCAACTTATAAACACCCATCTCTTTTCTTACGACTTACAAAATAAACGACTTACAGAGACATGGACATGTTTTTAATGTCATTTTCAATTTTCTCTGCACAGTACATCATCAGTGACCAAAATAAATAAAAGTGGCTTGACACTTTTTCCACTATTGTTCCACCAACAAGTGCTTGTGCCGTTGTACTTTGAAGATCAGGAGCAAATTGATGCAATCCACACTCACCTGACATCAATTCTGGGCAGCACACACACACACACACGATCAAATCACCATGGATGTCCTTTTTAATTTTTTTAATGTTTACTTTTTTTTTTATTAGTGTGCGGGAGCCCTTTGACAGGAGGATAGAAAAATAGTTAAAGAAGAGTGGCAAACCATAGGGGAGTCACCATAATTCATAATTCATTTTTTGTGAACAACAATATTGTCTCTTTCTTCTAAATGACCCTTGGAATTTTAGAAAAGGGATAAATTGTGTTTGTCTTCATAAAATGCTGTGTAGGTCACTGTTTTGTAGCTGTATGACGACCAATAGAGAAGGCTATAGCAGATATTTCATAGAGGATCCATATATGATTACATGGTACATATCTAATGGGCTAAATTTGGTCAATATCTAAATGTAACTTTATAAAAAAATCACAACGACATCTACGGTATATTAAAACCTACGGTGAATACAAGGCCTATAACTGCAGTAGGTCATATCATTACTTGTTATAACACATCGTTGATCCAATGTGTTTTTTTAATTTTTCAATTCACAAAAACAAATAGTCTTCTGTGGGCTGAGTGAAGAGAGTGAAGCCCAACTGAATATCTATATTTTAATCCGTGCAGATCTACACTGTAACGTTTATATTTAAATGAATAAAAAACAGAAAATTGTCAAGTCTATGGACGGGTTATTAATGTGTAGGCGTCGATTTAATCTATTTAATTGTTATTTCGCAGTATATCCCCCTACTGGACGCATCAGGAACAACAGGGGCTTAAACCTGCCAGGGGCGTAAAACTGCCGGCTCCAGGTCTGCAGCCTCCCCATATAGCACTCTACAGATAAAGCGTTGTTGAAAATCCGGCTCGCGTACCCCGGCCCGAAGTGATAAAATAAAACAAAATTCTGTATCAAAATTTATTGGCAAGACAAGTAGTTTGTTTAGGCATGGGTTGTATGGAATTGCAAACTTGCGCACATATTTTCAAAAGTACATAACTATAGAATAAATTCTTAATGCGCATGTGGACGCATGTGAACCCCGTCAGTGTTAATCACAGGTTCAGTTTAAAGTCTGTTTAGAGAGAACGGCGTCGTCTTAGTGGCCCCTAATTTAATAACAAATGATCATTTCAATGGAGGTGAATCAATCAAAACTAACTTTAGCTGGAAATAACATTATTCAAGAACCGCTACAAAGCCAAAACAATCTCTGTTACCTTAAATTATATGTTTATCTCTGTAAAGATGCTTGGAACAATCCATTGTTAAAAGCGCTATATAAATGAAGATGACTTGACTTGACATTATGTTAGTAATACAGAAACATATGTAGTGAATGAATAGTGAAGTGCCGTACACTACCGGTAGAGCTCGTTTAGCAACATCGTCCCCTTCCCAGTGACCTAGATTAGCAGCAGTGTGAGGCATTCACAGCGCTCTCAAGTGTCACGGATTAAGCATGACAAGTCACTAATTTCGGTCTTTTGTCACGCACCCCCGCCACACATTGTATTTTTTACGCTGAAAAACTATTTATAATATATTTAATATGTCAGCGGCAGCGCCGCTCTCACTATGGAACCGGCAGGAATCATCAAGCGCGTCTCCTCGAGCCTGCCACTTATCAGCCAATCAAAAAAAAGAAATTGGTTACACAATAGCCAATCAGAAAATAGCACTATTGTATCTGGGTAAGATTCAAGATAAGTCATGATCTCCTGTTCAAGATAAGTCATGATCTCCTGTTTAAATCTGCAGTCCGTAGCTTTTTTGGGGTTAAAAATGATCCAAAATACATATTTGAGAAAATACATAACCAGCCAGTGTTCAAAACTCTCTGCTTGCCGTAGCTCGAATCAAAGCGGTCAGCTTGTAATAATGTTTTTAATTCCAGTACGGTCCAGTGGTGGATTTCCGCAGGAGATTCGAGCATGTCTTTGTACACACTCATCTGCACACACACATCTGCACACACACACACATCTGCACACACACACATCGGCACACACACATCGGCACACACACATCTGCACACACACATCTGTACACATAAAGAAGAGTCTCGGCTAAGCTATAATGCGTGTGAGGATGCTGGAGGTGGAGATTTATAGCCTTTTCTCACAGCGCTTGATATAATTAAATATCAATTTGATGGCGGATCCAGAAAAGTTCAAACGACAATCACCAGTGACAACTAGAGACTCACCCGCTGTAAAATGCAAAAGACTTCGTTCGGACTTCAGAGTGGCTACAGAAAAAAAAGAGACTGCAACCGGCCCATGTGAAAACAAGGATACATATCGGAAGGACATTACATGTAGTCACGCAATGCTGATGTTGAACATTAACAATTTGAGAACAAAGTATAATTTGCACGGTTTTGCGTGATATGATAATCGATCGTTAGATTTAATCAGCGCGATTTACTGCAATGTCAAAACCAGAACAAAAGTGGATGTTACTTAGGCATACTTGTTCAGATTACATTTTCCGCTGAAAATGATTATGTTGGTCATACTTCCCAAAAGAATAATCAGTGATTCTGAATGCCAGTATCCACACCGGCGGCGACTGACAGCCGCACACTCTCTGCAGCTTTATTGTTACAAAAAATTCACAACATGTTTGACACAAACAATGACAACTTGACTGCTGTTAGAGAATGTTTCCCAGATAATTAGCATCAGTTTTTCACGAGTGTCTGTAACTTAGCCAACGGTTTTACAGCCTGTTCACTGACAACACCTGCTCAGAACAAGCAGTCTATGCCTAGTCATATTTTCGTTATCGCATGATGACTGACATATTGTCACATTATAAACATCTCTCTCTCCAAATAGGCTTAATAATTTTATAAGCACTAAATAAATTAAAGTGTATTGCAGAGTCGATGTTATAGGTCACTTTTAAAATCATGCCATATTTTATAATTATACCCTGGCCATGGATGCATTAATCTTTGCATCTGTCTTTCAAAGATGTCAGGTAAAAAGCAATTAAGCATCCTCTCATTCGCCCTGAAAGGAAAGCCCCCTAAAAAGGCCAGGTAAGAGGATGCTGGCCCAGAGAAGGTGGCGACAAGGGTAGGCCCATTAGAGGAGAAGACAGAAGAGGAGACATCATTTTGCTCTGTCTCCTCTGCGTTTGAGCCTATAGTACAAGGAACAGTGAGTATATTTAGATTACTAGATCTTAGGTCACGGGGCGGACTATAGGAATGTAGAAGTTCAGACAGGTAACTTTGGAGCAAGATGATGCAGACATTTGTACACAAATAGGAGAATTTTATAGTCAATCCTAAATTGGACTGGTAGCCAATGAAGAGCTCGCAGGATGGGAGTGACATGATCGAATTTTCGTCTTTTCTTAAAGCTACACTGTGTAACTTTTTTAGTTTATTCTTAGCTAAAAACACTTAGTTGTTTCAAAAATATATGTGCTCATTAATGTATATTTACTTCGTTCAAGTAATAAAGTATTCTCGTGAGTGTATAATATGCCATTGAAAATACATACGGGTGAGGGGTTCTAATGTCGGTCGCCATGTTGCCCCTCCATCTTGAAAGTACATTAGCCAAAGAGGAACATCAATCTTCGCCTTTCGCGTTTTAACACTCGATGGCACCGTGTCGAGGAGGTCGTACTGGAAGCCATGTTAATCTTGGACTCCATTGGCCACCGTAGGAGTTAAAACGAAATCGAAATTGAGAGGAACAGAAACTAATATTCACTGAATGGTCATATACCTTTTCACCACTAGATGGGGGTAAAAATCACACAGTGTAGCTTTAAGAAATTTGGCTGCAGCATTTTGGACCAACTGAAGACGAACGAGCTGGGACTTAGAAATGCCGCAGTACAGTGAATTACAGTAATCCAAACGGGATGTTATAAAAGCATGGATAGCTGTCTCAAGGGATTTTTCAGGCACAAAATGTTTAATTTTAGCAAGAAGGCAGAGTTGAAAAAAGCTAGAAGCGACAACAGAGCGACAATTGTTTCTCTAAAGTTAATCGACTGTCCAGGAAAACTCCCAGGTTCCGTACACAGCTTGTATTAAATACAGACAAATTACCTAAAGTGTTGTTGTCAAACTCAAATTTGTCAAATGGGCCAAAAACTACAACCTCAGTCTTTGAATCGTTTAAAGGGATAGTTCACGCCAAAATAAAAACTCTGTCAGTAATTACTCGCCCTCATGTTGTTCCAACCCCGTAAGACTTTTGTTCATCTTCGGAACACAAATTAGGAAATTTTATTATTTAATCTGAGAGCTGGATCACTCCTCCATAGATGACGTTTGAAATCTTTCCTTTTTCTATTTCCGCTCTGCTTTCCTACACGCTTGTCTTAATGTGCGGGTCTCAGGGGTTTGCCACCGATCAGTTCTAGTTTTTGGTTTAAAAACTTTCAAAGGAGCAGTTTCATTTAACACCTCCAGCCATGCATCCTTAAGCAGCTCCAGGTGTTGGTCGACATCTAGATCAGGAAGAGCTGAATCCAGCGACAGTTGTAAACTCAGTTCATTAAAGAGCAAATTAAAATTCTCATGAAACTGAGATGAAAAGTGCCAAGCTAGAGTTTGAGCATTAGCAGGTGAATAGAACAGATTTGGGAGGGACATATTCAATAGGGCTGGGTATTGACACAAATTTCACAATTCGATTCGATTTTGATTCACAAGCTTGCAATTCGATTCGATTTCGATTACGATTCGATTCGATTCAATATTGATTATTTTGGATATCAGGTACAATACATGGCAAATTTTTTCAAGGAAAACAAATCTCTTAACTAATGCTGTAAACTATATGGGAGTCAGTTGTAGCCTACTAGGCTTCATTAGCCTACTATAATTTTGAAGGTAAAAATTAACTGATTTGTAGCAATACAAACACTTAAATTACACTTATTTATTTTTATAATAAGAAAGTTATATGAAATATAAACAGTGGCTGTCATAAAAACTTGCCAGATTTATTCAAATATGCATTAAATATTGAAGAACATTAAAAATTATAATGATTATGTAATTTGGTGCATATATTTAGCAAAATTCTCCTCTCTAGAGTTATTTTTTCTAGCTGACTAACTGACTAAGTTACTAAGTTTAATGTTTTTTCTGAGGTAAATGTGACGTTACATGCCATTGTTTGTCTTTCCACGGATGAAACACTGATTGAGCGATACCACGTTACATGATACAGATTTCGAAGTTGTACTCTATCTTTTAACACACTGTTAGATGCTCATTGATGTTTATTTGGCGCTGTAACTGGTATTATTAAGGCAGAGTTACTGGTATTATTAAGGCGGAAGAGGAGAATGAGATCATGTGCGCTCCGTGCTGCTGCTTCTCTTGAGCTGAGCCAGAGCGATCTCACGCCACAGCGCCAAAACGGTATTTATGTTTTTGAATTTCGTAAGAAAATGGACGTAATTCGAAATTTGAGACTTTATTTCATAATAATAGTCACAAAGCACAAAGATTATTTCGATTTATTGGATGGGATGCACGATACAATGTCCTGCGCGCTCATCAAATGAAAACAGGATGACTAATCGATTCTTGAGATTTAATAATCGATATCGGTTCGTAAAAATGAGAATCGATTAATATCGAGAAATCGATATTTTTTACCCAGCCCTAATATTCAATATAATAGGCTTATGGTCTGAGATCAGTGTATCCGATAATTCAATCTCAGAGATGGAAAAAACATAGGTAAGCACTAAATGCAAAGTGTGGCCATGGAAATGAGTGGGACAATTTATCCACTGTTTTACGACGGTCACCAAGCCACCCACCACGGCCATAATGACGGGGAGAATTAAAAAACGAGCAGTCATTTGGAACCAGTTCAGAAAAGGGACTTAAATCTCCCACCTGTGTCCAAGATTTAGTGATAAACATAAAGCTTGTGCGAGGAGAAAAAATCATTCAGCAAGAACGTCTTATTCACCAGGGAATGAGCGTTTATCAAAGCCATTTTTGGAGGAGTGATGACGTTGAGTGATGACGTTGAGTGATGACGTTGAGGGTGAGCGGAGCTCTGCTCAGCGGACGAAGGTTCGCATGATTCACCCCTTCTTGACGCGTACGAACACGGATGTGGGCAGAGTCGAACCTTTGGCCAGAAGACGAGCTGGCAGGGGAAATGGGGCGAAGCCAGCCCGAGGCGAGATCCAGCGAACGGCATACAGCATAACCATCGCGGACCGACTTCCATGTTGAAGACGCAAGGCTAGATTCAAAACTAGCCCGCAGGTGTACTTTCCATCGGATGGAGATCCCAGCCCGTTTTCCACGTTTCCTCTTGCGCTTTCTCCATGCAAGATCGAGAGGCCAATGGCATATACAGTCCGGTATATCCAAGGGCAAAGACCTGTAAGGTTCGTAAATAAAACGATCTGCCTTTTTGGCCACGAGAACAGAGGGTGCAGGATATCTTAGATGGCCTGGAGGGCAATGCGTGGTTCTCTCTGCTGGATTAGGGAAATGTGTACCACCAAGGCTTCATGTCCCCAGTGAGCAGGTACCTGACTGCATTCACAACACCGTGGGGCCTCTATGAATGAATTCGCATCTCCCTCAGCCTTATGAATGCGCCCACAGCGTTTCAACGGTTTATGGAGGAATGCCTGGAAGAATTGAGGGATGAAATTTGCCTACCCTATTTAGATGACTATCCTGGTCTCCACTGAGTACTTTGACGAACAGATGGAAGCTGTAAGGAGAGTGCTGAAAAGGTTGCAATCCCATGGAGTCAAGTTAAAATCAAGGAAATGTGAGCTCTTTAAGAAGGTGTGTTATCTGGTCAGAATTGTCTCAGCTGAAGGCAGTGGTATGGATCCCGTGGACACAGTCGCTGTAACGGCGATTAAGGAACAGAAACCGAGCACAGTGGGAGAGCAGTGCAAGATTCTGGGCCTACTCAGCTATTATCGGCAATACCTCAAAGACTTCTCCCCTCTATAACCTGCTAAAAGCTAACACTGACGGTGAACCTCAGAGGAAAGGAAAGCACAAAGTAAGAAACAACAAACAGAATCATGTGGTGCCATCAAGTAAATCCATTGAGTGGACAGAAAACCATCAGGAGATACTTGAGAAGTTGAATTATTGCCTCGTTCAGCCTCCGGTTTTAGGGTTTCCAGTTTCCAGAGTTCTCCCAACCATTCATACTCCTTATGGATGCATCAAACATAACAATTTTATACCAGAACCAGAATGGCAAGCTGAGAGTAATTGCCTATGGTTCTCGAACTTTGACAGCAGTGAGAAAAATTAAGACCTGCACACTGGAATTTTTAGCTCTGAAATGGGCTGTAACGGAAATTTTTTGAGACTATCTGTTTTACGTACCAACCTTTATGGTGTACAGCGGCAATAACCAATTGAACTATGTCCTGACCTCTGCAAAGTTGAAGTTGAGGGTGTAGATGGGTATCAGAGCTTGCCGATTTTACCTTTACCATCCGCTACCGTCCCCGTAGGGAAAACATAGATGCAGACTCACTCTCCAGGATGCCAGCCGACCTGGAAATGACAATGAGAAAATGTACTGAGGAGTTCTTATCTGACTGTGTGGGAGCTGTAGTACAAGCAGTGGAGATCCAGCGTAATCCAGATGTGTCCCTTACTGTAGCCTGTCAGAGTGCACCAGCATGTTTGGAGGAAAATTATGGAGTCCTCAAACCCCTGGCAAAATAAGAAATTATACAAGCACAAAAGGATGGCATTAGAGTAATCATTGAACACTTACAAACAGGATCTAGGCCTCCTCAGGAGTTGCGGTCGGTCAACTCGCTTTCCAAAGTTATTCTGCGAGAATAGGATAAGCTGAAGCTGGATGAACATGGCATTCTGTTCCGCCAAACATCTCAAATGAAAAAAGTGGTATTACCAACTCAACTCAACTCAAAACAATTGTTCTAAGGGAACTGCATGATGAGACGGGTCACCAGGGGCTCGACTGCACCACAAGCTTCATCAGGGATCGGTTCTTCTGGCCCTACGTGGAGAAAGACATTGACAAACTATGTCCTGCGAACCTGCTCCTGCATCCAACATATAAAACCATGCCGTGAGACAAGAGCGCCCCTTAAAAGTATCAAAACGACCCACCCATTTGAGTTAGTGTTCGACCCACACAAGAATTACATTTTGGTAATCGTTGACCCCTTTACCCAGTTTGCACAGGCCTATGCCACAACCTCAAAATCAGCAAAACAATGGCTGACCGTTTATTCAATGGTTTCGCCCTCAAGTTTGGGTTTCCGTCTAGAATTCACAACCGGGGGGGGGGTGAAAATCAGCTGCTTATCCAACTCAGAAAGTACAGTGGCGTCGCCGGCTCAAGGATCATACCCAAGGGAATGGCCAGGTGGAAAGATTTAACCGGATATTTTCAGCAGATGCTGAAAACCCTGACTGAAAGACAAAAATCGAATTGGAAGGGTACACTCAAATTAATCTTTGCCTACAACTGTACTAGATTTGACGTGACTGGCTTTTCACCTTTCCATCTGCTGTTCGGCCATTCGCCACGGCTGCCCATCGATGCTCTCTTCGGACTCAACTCAGACAACAACTCTCAGGGCCAGATGTACATACATTTGCGAACACAGCATTAATAGCGCCATGTCCAAGACGCAGAAGGCGCTTGATGTGAAACCGCAGTGTTATGTACCAAACCCGCAGTTCATCAGGTAATCAGCGCCTGTCCCCACCCACTATACCGTAAATTGCACGTATTTAAACTCGCAATTGAATGGGTCTCCTCCTCTCACTGCTGATGCTATGACTGTTTGCAATGATCCTGATGCCAATAATTGTAATGAAGCGAGGAGTTTAACAACTGCTGGAATGGAATATGAACGCTGAGTCGGAGATTCGATGTCATCTTTGATTTCTTCCAGTAACTGTAATATTGCGTAGCTGCTTAATCTGTAACACTTAATGATTTCGTTTTCGCTCAACTGAAAAAGTGTGATTCTTGTGGCAAAAAAATGTTCAGCTCATCTTCTTAGCCTATGTCTTCGTCTTGCTCGGATTACTTCAGCCATTTCACCAGGAGGCGTATGCCAAGAAACCCGCTTCATAAGTTACACCTGCTTTTAAGAGGCGAAGAATTTTCAGCGCAAAATAGAGGGGCGTTTTCACCAGCTTTTTCTGTACATAACGCGGAATCCATAATTAGGCGCAGTTTACGCTTCCCCTCCCATCTCTTTATGTGACACTCCCACTTTCCCCTTGACCATCCCATTAATGCATATGCATGACACGAAAAGCACATTTTGCCATTTTCAGTTCCCGCGACAGGCAGTCTGCGCTTTCATCTCGGTGCGTCCCGTTCAAACATACCTCGCCATGGTTTTATGCGCACTTTGCGAAACAAATACTACGCGCAAAAGCGTTAGTACATCTGGCCCTCAGAGTTGTACATGGAACGATGAACAAAAAGGATGCTTGTGAGATGGCGAGAGTAGGCAAACAAGTGTGCTGAAAGGAACAAAATGAAGTACGACCAAAAAGTGAGGTGCACTGACCTATTCCCGGGAAGCAGGGTACTCGCGAAAAACCTGACTCCAAGACTCACCTGAGACTCTGGTTGGTTTATTGCACGTTACGCCCAAAACACACACATTAATCATTAAGAGAATTTATGATTAATAAATTATAGACCTTTAGACCATGTGCTTAGATCGTTAAAATAGGGCCCTTAATGTTAAGTATGACAAAATCAAATTCTTGAAAAGAATCTTCTTGAAAATCATCGCAAATATCTTCTCCAAAACCTCCAAATTGTCTTAAATCCCCAAATGTTTTATTAATTTATTGGGTTGTTTCAAATTAATTGCTGTAATTAAGCATTACAACACACATTTTAAAAAAATACTTCTATTCAGCAAGGAAGCATTAAATGTGACAGTAAAGACATTTCTAATGTTACAAAAAAATAAATGTTTTAAAATAAATGCTGTTCTTTTGACATTTCTATTCATCAAAGAATCCAGAAAAATAAAATGCATCACAGTACCGAGTACCGACACCAAACTTTAAATATTTCTAGGGATGTGCACGAGTTCTCTGAAGTGCCACTAATGATCAATGATGCAAACAATGATTGGTCATGATTATGTCTGACATGACTTTTTGCTGAATTTAAAAATTCAGTAATAATTCTACAAAAATTAGTTAAATATGGGTCCTCACCAAATATTGTAAAGCCTGTCATAAGATGTTCCCAAGAAATATATAATATATACAAGAATCGCACACTTGCGAATTTATCTCAAGACTTTTTTAACTTCTTCTTGTGAATCCTGAACCTGAAAGCATGTCTTGATTTAAATTGGTAAACTCTGACATTCGAGTGATCTTTTTTCCGAACTCCTCTGATGGGATGAGGCAACAGGCATCCTATATCGCACTCTCTTCCAGAACTTCGAGGTTGGTGAGGATTGGCCGTCTCTCCACAGTAAAGGATTATTCTTGCAGAGGAGATGTTGCAGTCCGAGAGGCAGATGTGTGTAGTCTTGCATCTGTCCCAGCTGGATGAGAATCACACCGGTTTCTCCTTGTACCAGAGCCTGATGGAGCCCCACTTGCAGATCATAAGCTTCAGGAGATATGCTACTTGTTCCTGGTGTTAAAATGATGATAAGTCTCCGACTAAGCTGTATCTTAGTTTCAATCAGGTTCATGCAATCTGGTTAAGACACAGGAAGGAACATGGAACGTTTGATAAACATGCATAAAAAAGCACCAGTATATCTATTGCACACAGCAGAAAATATTATGTTGTTCCTCAGTATAATATCTAAACATTCTTTGATACTTGAGAAGCAAAATTACTTAAAGTTCCACTGTTGTGAAAATCCATTTTTTAAATGTTGTTTATATGTCTATGTGGTGTTTTTAATACGCTAACACACCATGTGTAAGTTCATAAGTCGACAGCATTGCTGTGTATTTTCTGCTTAAAACTGCAGTGAACCAAAGACAGTCTCAAAAACACGGTTTGAAATCGCTGGTGTTTCTGACGTCACAAACGGCCTTGTAACCAATCAGATCAACGTGTGATCGTCAACCAGTGGATCTCTGAGCTGAGCGAGTGAGTGGAGGCGGGGCTCATCTGCATATTCATAGAACCGCGCATACTAAATACTGTCGAGTTACATTCAAGCTATTTTAAGGCATGAAGAATTTATTTTTCAAGGAAAAAATGTTCAAATACATAATTTTGGGGATCAAAGAAGAGATTTATGAGATTAAATTATTGACTACAGGGGGACTTTAAGATATTAAGTCTTATTTTATGAAAAGGGTAGCCTGGGTTTCCCCATGCTGCCTTTCCGCAGGGCGATTTTATTCACGCTGCTAGGCAGTCTGGATACCATGGACCAGATTTTCGCCTCAGCGAGGGGACCAATCACAGAACGGGGAGGGAGCAGCAAGACGATGACGACGTCTATGCGACACACCGAAGCAGTTTGTTTATACCTATGGATCAAACATGGCAGCAGACGCGAAGTTACCTTTCGATGCAGCCTTAGATACATAAGCCATCGTGTACACATAAATCTCTGACCCATCGCCTTCTTCCTCGTCTAATTTCTTTCGCTCTACATACGTCATCTGGTATGATTGAAACGATTGGCTATGAGCTACGTACAGGCGCATTTGATAGACATTCGTAGCACCCAATAAACGGCTCTGGGCATTCGTAAACCACGCCTCAAATACGAGAAAATGAACATGTGGTTCCCAGATCCAAGTCTCAATCTCAATGAGACGTGGTCTGACGTTAGCCAGGCTATGAAAAGGGGGGGAATTATGAAATTAACTTTATGCCTAAAACAATATCAAATAGCTGCCAATGGGGTAAAAAAAATTAACTACTTACTTACCCTAATGGCAGATTCTTTTTTCTTGTTTTAAGCTGGAAGTCACTTAATTTTTATGCATTTTTTCAGAAAACAAGACTTCAGTCATTTTGCTTCTCCATGCATATTGATTTGCATGTTTAGATATTTGTACAGGAAATACTGAGGAACAACATAATTGTTTTTGCAATGTTTATCACACAACGTATCAAAAATGGTTCACTGACAGATGTTTAGAAAAAGTTCAAGAAGCGTACCTTCCCCAGGTAGGTCGTCTCTGCCGTGAATAAAAAGTTTAAAGCCACAGTAGCTCTCCAGCACTGTTAGAAGAGATCCATTGACAAAGTCACTCACAGTTTTGCTTGTCGTTTCATCCGAGTTTCTCTGGTAAATCACATAAGCATCATACAGCTTCCCATCTGTCAAAACGAGCATTTGTATTTTTGCATTGCATTATAGTCATATGTGTTAATGACAGTATTTACACACACACACACACACACACACACACACATTCTTAAAACAAAAAAAATATCTGCCAATAGGGTCAGAAAAAAAACTTAATTCAAAGGGAAAACAAGATTATTTTTCTGACCCCATTGCAGATATTTTTTCTTGTTTTCAGCAAAAACTTGGTTGATTTTAGTTCAGAAAACCAGACTTATATGTATGTTGATTTAAGAATGTTTAGATTTTTGTACTGGAAAACAAGACAGAAATACTAGGTAATAAATCATTTTCTTTTTGTATTTGTCCCCATATACGTATATCTAGCACAGTCCCAACTCCTGTAAAAACTGGACTTAATAAATATTATAATACATTTTAATAAATAATATTGTATTATATATATAACTATTATATATTTAAAATGAATTTAAATATTTAAAAAAATATATTCTTTACCCTCTTTCCTGTTGAACTTGATGGAAATTTCCCTTAAAAACAGCACCAGATCCAATGAAAACCACTTCACTATTCCGCTGAGCACCAGGACGAGAAGAAATGTGCAAATGCATGCCAGAATCACAGCAAGCATTGATGCTAAAATACATGGAAACATGCAAACCTGAGTAAAACAGCACAACAAAACAACGCTTTGACTTTCTCATGACTTGTGCTGAATAAGTGTGTAAAAACACTTTTAGCAAATATTTTAGAATTAACATTCATGCATTCAAAATATTATAATGATAAAATGTAATAAACATAAATATAAAATGTATGCAAATAAAAATATTAATACTAAATTGGAGATCTTAGCAATATTTTATTCAAGTATTAACTTTGCTCTAGTCAAGACGAGGCATTACAATATAGAGCATAAAAATACACAGCACCCGAATATTTGGTAAAATAATGCATTTTAATTCAGTTATATTCATCATAGATCGGATCAGAGCATCTCACCTCGACTTTTCAAAGTGATTGATACAAACATCACTCTATAGGAGTCTTCAGTTGTGCAGCGAAACTTAGAAAGGAGGTCCAACTCAGAAACTTTAGTAATATTCAAAAATAACTGAAAGCTGCCATCTTTAATTCTGGAGAAAAAAAAGCACCAATTACCCATTTTTCATCAGAAAATTTGCAAGAACTAAAGAGCAGGATCTCAGTTTATGGTGAATGTGTCTAATTATTTCAAGCCAATTCTTTTCTGATAATGTGGCTCAACTTTACTTTTAAAGGGGTCATGACATGAGAAATCAAATTTGCCTTGATCTTCTGACATGTAAGAGGTCTTTGTACCATTAAAAACATCCTGCAATTTTCAAAACAAGTTATAAACAAGGCGTTTATTTAATCAAGCTCCAGAAACGGCTGGTTTTGATATTGCGGGATCTGTGATGTCAAACAGGCAAATACATTTGCATATGCCCGCCTCCAGAGCAAGACATCATCATTGTTTTACATGATCACACCATAGGCTCCGCCCACTAGTACTATAGGCCCTGCCCACTGGCATTCAGTCGCTAAACGGCCGGCATTTGGCTAAACTGGAAGTGAGCGTCGTGTCAAAAGCAAACAGAAACCATTATAATCACTGATGCTGTCTACACTGATGCAGTATACAGATGTGTGTTCAGTTGCTGACGGCCTTCACACACTTGTCGACAACAGGACAAATGGAGGAGTGTAACTGTACGTTCACACCACCGCCGACTTGAGCGGCCAAAAAGTACAGGGAACCTTTGGATGCTATGAAGTAGCAGGGAGAAGAGAAGTGTCACAACATGAAACGTAATAAACAGAAAAAACAAGAAATACATTGAAGAAACCTTTTATAATGACAGCATTTTTATAAGCGTTTTGGTCACATTTGTTCAAAAAAAAGAAAGAATAATTAGCTATTATTATTATTATTTGCATTAGGCTACATTAGTGCAATTGGTGAAATCGGTGTCGACGCGAGCAAATTAATTCCCGCTTGAAACGAGCGTTCGTAAATATTTCAAATAAAAGTTGCTATCATGCAGTCCCTATAAGCAAACGACGTCATGTCATAAATGATAGGAAACCCAGCAACGGTGATGATTAGCTTCTCCATTTTCTCGGAACTAATGTTTTGGTAGGAACGAAAGTTTACATCGTATGTTTTCCAGACGTCGTATGGACGTCTATATTCTGATTGGTTGCTGGCGTTTTGCCGCTGAACCGCGTCATAGCTCATTACCATAAAGTTGAGCTTCTTTCAACTTTCTGATTGACGCCCAAAACGCGACGCCAATGGGTTTGACCCTCCTTGCAGCCGAGAGAAGCCAGCTTCTATTGGAAATGAATGACTTCCGGCCGCTTTGGAAGCTCAGGTCGGCGGCGGTGTGAACGTACAGTAAGTTTACTTTGATGCGTCCAGTTTAAAACAGCTGGTTTGCATCTTTGTACAGACTTCAGAAGGATCCCAGCGTTATAAACAAGTGGATGATTTATTTGAATGGATTATATTAATTGTTATATGTTTGTTCTGAGCATTTGGATTGTTTTGTAATTGAGGCACAGTGTAATGGAGAGTTCACAAGAAACCTTTTTGACAGATGAAGCACTGACTGTATCGATCTGACAGCAGAAGCCTCACAAACCGTAAGTAAATGATTTCATAATGTTTTGTCTGTAAATGACGGTTTTATATGGATAATGTTTTTTTTAAAATACTTACTCGCATGCAATAGTGAGTGTTCATTGATAGGGATGGGTACCGAAACCCGGTATTAAACGGGCCCCGGGGCTGAATTTTGAAAGACCGCAGTATCGATAAGCTCGGACGTTATCGGTTCTGCTGTCGGGAAGAAGAAATTAAGAAAATACACGTACTACTTGTTATTGCCATAAAGACGTAATCTTGAACATGTTTATCTCGGCAGCAAGTTCTATAATAATATTAATATTTTATTATATAATAAAAATATTAAAAGATTTTAAATAATATTAAAATCATTGTCTGTGATGCAATTTTGCTATTCGCAGTCCAGAAGAGAGAGAGAGAGAGAGCGATCTTTCACGCGGAGCCACAGCGCGCACAACACAACAGCCCTGGTTAATGAGTGACAATGAGGACAAAACTAAACATTCAAACGTGGTTACACTTTAGATATGGGATATTATTCTAATTTTATTTTAGATTTCGCCTTTCAAAGATTATAAAAAAGAAGATATTTGAGACTATTACAAACTAGACGCATTCTGTCTAGAGAGCAACTTCCTTCCCTTCACAGCAATGCGCTGTCATTTCTACCTAAAAACCCAAACGTACCGTCAGAATCAGCGCAATCTGTGATTGTTGTAAAATGCAGTCTCTACTGTTGCTAAATTGCGGACGCGTTTAATCATTAAAATATCTATTAAAAGCACAAAAATATGCGCAAGAGACGCTGTTCACAAGGCGACGCGCGCTCCGAAATGGACTGCAACCAGACAAGAAAAGTAACTTTGGGCTTCATGTGCGCATCTAAACTATCAAATATACATAAAAATATAAAAATTACCAGCTCTGAGATTCACTGTCACAGTTCATATGTCTTAAATGGACGTACATAATTGGTCAGTTAGTCAGATCTGCACTCGGTCTTAAAGGGGCAGTAGTCTAATAAACCTGTGACGATTGAGCCATTAATGCGATTAAAACAACAAAAGGCAGAGAAAACACTCACAGCTCTTTAATGAATAACTAAAACTTTAATAAGCATTAATCTATCTATGATAAACTGTGCAGTATTATTTTACATTTGATTATTAAATTCGATTTCTTTTCAGACAGAAACACTTACCTGAAAAGTAATTTTAGTAGACCTTCCTGAAATTAAAGCACTGTGTATATAATTTGTCTTTGTTTAATTGTTTGTTGACCATGTGTTTGTACTTGTTTTTACTTATCGTATCCCATCTCATGTATATAAAACAAAAAAGCCTGTACATTGCTGCATAACAAATAGATATTTTATTTTATTTCAAAATATAAAGCAAATGTTAATTATTACACGAATGTAAAAAAAAAACAACAACAAAAAAACAACAAAAAGAACCGATAAGAATACCGGACCGATAAGCAGTATCGGTAAGAGTAGTAATACCGTTAAAACCTTAACGATACCCATCCCTATTCATTGATACTGTTTCCTATGCAATGATGTTAGCCAATCATAACACTGGGCGTTTACTGACAGCCTTAAAGGAGCCGCGCATTAAAAACTGACCATTTCAGACAGAGGCTCAGAATGAAGGTAGAAAATAATTGTTTTCCCACATATATAAATATATTTATATGCAAAAATCTTTAGGTGAACCTCAAGGAACATTAAAATCAATGTCATGACCCCTTTAATTATAAGTAGTTTGTAGGCGATATCAACCTGTTTTCCTGCTTATATCCATCCTCCTCACTCAGTGTGGTTTCATTCCTTTCCCAGCGAACAGGACACCCATCACACACAAAAAAGACAGAACATACGAGGATCAGTTCTGTGCCTGAGAAACAAGAGCAATCAGGGCTTTTAGATTTTACATTGACATTAAATCTTTCCAGTTCATTACTATGAAAACTTGCTGTGCATAAAAACACACCAACATTATAAAAGCACCTTGAGAACTTTTTGCAGATGCTCAGTGACTAATATATATCTTTTTTTTTTGGTCTATAAAATGTCTATGTTTTTTATTTGACTCAGATATGCACTGTTGTATTATAACTATTATTTCTATTTTTGTTATCATTTTATATGCATATATGAACATGTATATCCAAAGATTGTAAGATAATATTTGTCTGTACAAGCTGTTATGATATACCAGTACCACTGTTGTGTTATTGTAAAAAATAAAATTAATATAGAATGAGAAAGTAAAAAAAATAAAATAATAATAAATACAAAAAAAAAAAAGACATTGAGGTGGGAAATTAAATAATAATAAATGATTTTACTCCTTAAGCCGCAAAACATATTTGAGTTGTCGGGAAAACTTATTAAATTTTTTATGAAATACTCAATTAGGGTCATGAACATGCCTGCAAAGTTTCGACACTGAGATGTTGTGGAACGGGAATACCAAATTTCTAGTGCAATTGTGAAAATTTGCCGGTCAATTGATAAAAAAATTATTACATTTTATTTAATGAAATTTAGAAATGTTGCCTTGGCAAAAAACTGAAATAAGTTGAAGTTGGAGCACTAAAATTAATAACAGGAAATCAATAAAAACTAAAATTGAAATAAAATTAATTAAACCGAAATAGCAATATTTTTTTAAAACAAAACTTAATTTTTTTTTGTCATTCAAGTAAAATTAAAGGGCACCTATTGTGGCATTTAAAATGTTCCTAATATTGTTCTGGGAGTCCCCAACAACAGTTTTACATGCATGCAATGACAAAAAACACTTTTGTTGTCTTATAATATGCATTTATTTTTTACCGGATTTGCTCACCGACTCCCAAATGATTCGTTCAACGACTTATTTTTCCAAACCCCTCCTTTGCGTGACGCTAGATGACCCAATGACCCAATCAGCAGGGCCGGCTCTGTAAATCTGGGGGCCCTAAGCAGGAACATTTTGGGGCCCTGCCTTGCAGTAAATAATGGAGTATTGCCACTGCAAACCAGCAACATACAATCTAACCCCAATCTAACAAATCTTCAATAAAGTTGTTGCATATACTACAGGTGTTGCTGGAGTCTCGATCTTTGAACTTCTTTTCCCTTTTCCACACTTTAAAAACAGGGAGAAGTTGGACCAGTAATTTCTTTACTTCCTTCTAAAGTGATTTAAACATATTCTTCTTTTTTCTGCACCCGATGGATAGACTCGTTTCATTTTTGCGGTCAAATTTCCAAGTCCAGGGAAGACAACGATCTGACACGGTTGGTTGACTTAACGCAGTGGTTCTCAAACTTTTTCGGTTTATTCCCACTTTGGACAAGGGGGAATTTTCAAGCCCCACTGCCCCCATCGCCCCAACACAATGCTAATGAAATACGCAACAAGCTTAAAATGTTCCAATTTATTGAAGTAACAAGTAGTATCTAAATACAACACCAAGTTCAAAAATAAAGAAAATAAAAGTGCAGCTGTGTCATAACTTGCACGGAATTCAAAAATAGAGAAAATAAAAGTGCAGCTGTGTCAAAATGTGTATCAAGTTCAAAAATAGAAAAGAAATAAAAGTGCCACTTTGCAATCTGTTAAAAAAAGAAAAGAAGAGAAATCCATTTGGCAAGACAGGTCTATTAAAAAAAATAGACATAACATAGGCTACTGTGTTTGATATGGGATTAAAATGATGGGCAGTGTATGAGATATAAACTAATGATTGATTATTTTAATATTCCTTTGTTCCGATCAGAGCATGTGAGCGGAGAGCGCATTTCTGAATATTCCTCGGCTCGCTCATTCCGCTCAGGGTCGCGCGCTCAACCCTGCTGGTTCGAAAATATGTGGAATAAGGGCTGCCTCTGACTAAAGTTTTTTTTCTAGTCGACTAGTAGTTGTTTATTAAATTTTAAGCCATTAGTGGACAAATCGCCCCTTTATATTGATTTAATAACTTAAATAGGCTATACAGGATAATTAGAGATGCACCGATTACAATTTTCTAGGCCGATCCCGATTCCGATTTTTCCTTGAGTTTGACCTGCCGATACCGATTTTATTTTTTCAAACCACTTTACAGCACACACAAATATTTATTTTCTCTCTTCTCTTTAATAGAACATTTTGCATAGAACATTTTTTGAACAGATAATCGCTATAAAATAGAACTATATAAATGACTCCTAGTGTGGAAAATTCACACACATCTAAAGTGCAGTGTTATGGAAGAACCATTTCCTTTTCACATCCAATATCCAATATTTTTTTTTAAATATATTTAGCAAACTAAACTTCTATATGAAAACAGGTAATGGCAATAAAATAACATATAAATAACAAATACAAATTCAATAAATATAGCCTTGCAGTATAAAGATATTTATCTCTCTCTCACACACACACACACACACACACACACCCACCCACCCACCCACACACACACACACACACACACACACACAGGCCTATTGCAATCACTTGTTGTATATCAATGGCAAGTTATATTTCTCAAGCAGTTCTTCTCTCATCTGACACATGTCCAGCCTAGCTAAACAGGACAAGTGGAGCATGTGCAGGGAAACAATTAAATAATAAAAACAAGTTTAAATGGGTTAATTTTCTATAAATATTTTTGAGTCTTCATTTTCTTTCTGACATAGCCTAGCCTACTTCAGTTCTTGTTAAAACACACCAGACATGCAAATTCTTTGCATTTTGGGCACTTTTTGGATGAAATCATATTTATTTTGTCCATCAAAAGTGTGCTTTCACTTAAATTGAGCGCAGCAAAAATAGATCCGGCGCCGAAACCCGCGCTTCACTGTTGCTCCCGCGACGCTCCTGCTCGACGCTCACGCGCTGTTCCGGCTCCCGGTGTGAATGCACTCATTGATTAACATGCACGCCGAACAAAAAGGTTTCCTACATGTGCGCGTTCCGTGTGTACGTGTGATGCTGATGTTGCGTGATGTTAATCATGCGGCGCCCGAGTGCATTTGACCGGCATAAAATCGGATTATGTCAGACTGACCGGCGGTCGCCGATCATGGCCGATCACGTGAAAACCGGCCGATTCCGGTCACCAGCCGATCAATCGGTGCATCTCTAAGGATAATGAGTGTTATAAAGCCGCACTCAAGCGCACGAACCGGCAAAAGTAGGCTAATGATTATGAATGTGTAAAAAATAGCAAGGAGACATTTAATTGTTTATTAATAAACTGGTGTTTTCTGCGTCGCTGCAAAGATGAAGTTGACGATGCGGACTCGCCATGAACGAATAAAGATATAAAGGCATAAAAAGGAAAATTTCCTCCCGTTGGCGCGCCCCACCTGTCACGTCTCTATTCCCCACCAGTGGGGCGCGCCCCACACTTTGAGCGGCGACGCCGGCGACTACCATCTGTAGTTAGGGGGCCCCCTAGTGGCGGCGGGGCCCTAAGCAGCCGCTTAGTTCGCTTATAGAGAGAGAAAGTTTCAGTTACTAAGGAAAGGTGTGCTTTGACAAGTCAAAGATGAATATATTTGATGATAATTTTTACTTTTCACACCTTTTTAAAAATAAAAACAGGAGCCTATAGTCTACAGTAGGCTATACAGTAGATACTCATAACTTAGAATCAGAGCCGGCCGAGCCACTAAGCGACCGTTGCAATTGCAAAGGGCCCTGTGGCCAGCAGAGGGCCCCCTAGAGTCACTGCTAGCTAGTGGGGGGAAAAAATCGCACAACGAAAGTAACATAAAATAAATAAATAAAAAGAAATGGACCTACAGCGCTCTTTATCAGGCATCATGATAAGCACAGAGTTGTTATTTATTTAGTTCTGTATTATGGCAAATCAACCGGAGCTCCCCGCGAAGGCGCGCGCGCGTCTTGATCCCGACTGCCCCTATGATGTCACTCGTTGTCACTTGGTCAGTCAGTTAGCGACTCCGACGAATCGACGATGTCTGACAAGAAACGAAAATATCTTTCTGGCCAAGAAAAACGACAAAAAAGAGCCTGGAAGAAGAGAAGCAAGAAGATAAAGGTACGTAAGCCTGTAGGCTTAATTTTCCGATTTCTGTAATATGGATAATCTGCACTAAAAGTCTTAACATTAGCCTAAATCGTGCTTGTATTAATTTTCTACAGTTGTTTAACTTACATGCTAATAACATGCTGCATAAAATTGGTTTAGTATTAGGCCTATACCATTTGCTGTGGTGTTACTGTTAAAGCATTTAACAGAACAATATAAACCCAGTTTGGATTCTACACTAAAGGGCTAACATTAGTTTACTCCCTATGTCCCCTTAGGAGCACTATTAAAGTAACGTTATGCTGCCAGTAAGCAAAGCTCCAGCTGTTGGTGAGTATAAAGGGGCTGTAAAATGATAACCTTCTGCATTTTAAAAATTAAGTCTAACTTTATGTATAATTATTTTGTTTATTTGGATTGGATTTTAATAGTTATATAGAAATGTTACCTTATTCTTAATATTGTTACTATTGATCTTCTTTGTGGTGTTTTAGATGTTATTGTTCATTTTGTTTATTTGAAAAATCTATTTATTATTTTATATAATATTATATTTAAATGTTATTCTATTTGCTCTATTTAATTTAAATTATATATATATATATATATATATATATATATATATATATGTGTGTGTGTGCTGTAGTTTGTGACTCTTAAACTCTGGTGTCAATAAAAATGTATCTTTGTTCAGTGATAATCACTTTATCTGTCTTTTTATTCAGCAAGTTAATCAGTGTGTGTGTGTCTTGCACTGCCATTCAGCTCAGTGGTCTCATAATTTTCCTATTAGACATCAAACATAGTATATACAGTATAATATAGTTATATAGTATGGTATAGTTATAAGGTAGTCATTGCTTTTCTTAAGGCCTTAAAACAGTCAAAGGGGCCTCCAACCAAATTTTGCTTAGGGCCCCCAAAGGTCTAGGGCCGGCTCTGCTTAGAATTGTATTATAATTGTATTAATATAATATTAATCGACATTCTGTGATCGATTCGCGCTACGGTAGCATTTTTCGACAAGGCAGCACAAATCGTCAGAACACCGGCTCTGCCAATCAGTTATTGTTTGCGTTAGCCCAACGCATAAACATATTGATAAAGCACTGCTGTACTACAATACGCTCTATTCTTTATGACAGCTCCAATAACAACGGCAAACATTTCAGATGTGAAATCTGAACCTAGAAGCTGCGCCTAGAGACCTAGAAGCTGCGCTGAGCGTAACTTAACGTTACACAACACACACAAATACTTATTGAGCATGCTACAAAACCCATAAAAGCAACAATTATTAATAATACTTAACGTTACAGGTTGTGATTCGGAGTAGGAAGCTGATCCAAATAAAATTGGTACTGAACCTTCCTTCAGTATCAACCGGCTCGCGAATCCACACTTGAAAGCATTTATGTTTGTAAAGCAATCGTGATTAAAATGACGCGAACACAGCACAAGGTTCGGCCTATACTTGTGTGGTATCGTTGTAAATATGAACTGTAGCCACTTAGTCTTCAAATGCTCGTCCCTGGGCAGTGAAAAAAGGTCGCTGTTGATTCGCACTTCAGAACACAGCGTCTTGTTGTCGATATGATGTTTTCAAGTTTGCCCTGGTGTCTGCGCGCGCAATGAGTGGGCGTGTCTTATTCAAATAACTTGTCAAGTTGACGTCATCTAGATAGAGAAAAAGCATCGTTCGTCTATCGATTCATATCAGCGACTCAGAGTCGACTCTTACTTTTGAGAGACAATAACTTTGTATACGGTGAACTTTCATATTTAAAACTTTGCAGGATGTTTTCGTTCACTTAGATCTATGTTACACACTACATGAAAGGTAATTTTCAAAATTCCATAATAGGTGCCCTTTAACAGGAAAAATATAAAAATAAAAGGTAGGCTAACTCCAAATAAATAAGAAACAAACTAGAATGAAAACCTCTGAGGGTTTTATATTTAAATATTTAAAATACTGTTTATAATATTCACATTTTGAGAAAAAACTATGTTTAATAAAATAGTTCTAAAAATCATAAGCATACCTTTTTGGTAACACTTTACAATAAGGTCTCTTTTATTAACATTAGTTAATTTATTAAGTAACATAAACTAACAGTGTGCAATATATTTTTTACAACATTTTATAATCTTTATCAATGTTAAAAATCCACGTTAATTGTTTGTTCATGTTAATGCATTAGTGAATTAGTAAATGTTGAAATGAACATCAACCGAGATTAACACATGCTATAGTAGTATTGTTTATCTTAACTAATTAATGAAACCTTATCGTATAGTGTCATCCTTTTTTAATATGTGAGAAGTATTAATGTTAAAGGTTTACGGTTTTAATCGGATTTTTTTTTATAGTGTGATTTATGATGGTAAGAGATTTAACCCATTCCTCACCCACCCACATCAGTGATGACGATGGAGTTGTTGACGGGAAGTTGAAACACTGGAGGATTGTTGGCGGACTGACCTATGAACAAGAGTTAGTGTGTTAGAAATAACTTCTAGCTCAGGACCGGACACGACCGAATGAGGAATATATACCTTTAATGATCAGTCTGCGATATCCAGAGGTGTTGTGTTTTAACCCATTGTGCTCCCAGGTGCAAACGCAGGTGTAAATACCCTCGCTTTCTTTCGAAGAGTTACGGATACGTAAAACACGTTTAGACTCTTGGTTTGGAATAAGAGAGAAGTTCTGCCAAAGAGAAAAGATTGGAACAATAATAGGCTATCGCATTCATGAATAGATGTAAACAAGTGTTATCCACTTTCCACGATCAGTTAAATTGCAGCAACTGTAATTATAATTTCAAAAGTCGCACATGTATAAATCTCATTTCATATGCAAAGATGTCACCCAATCAGAACAGTGGGTGTTTATGATGACGTCTTAAAGGAGACACGCCCCTTTAAACTGAGATTTGAAAAACAGCAGATTTATGTCTAAATTATTACTGTTTTTCATGTACAAATCTTACAAATATTATAAGTGGACCACGGAGAACAAGTATGTGAAGAATATGAGCAGATGAAAAACAGCCTATAGTGAAAACTTTTTTTTCCCCTTTGTATTAGAGCAGTGTTTCCCAACCCTGCTCCTTGAGGCACACCAACAGTGCACATTTTGGATGTCTCCCTTTTCTGACCCATATATTTCTGGTCTTGGAGTCTCTACTAACCATAGACATATACACTAGACGTAACCTTGGGGTTCTAAGCATGCGTCAAAACCGCCGCCATCTTGGAACAGGGGTCTTGTCATAGGAAGTAGCTAGGTAATGCTGCTATCTCTGCCTTTACTTCTAATTAATTGATGATGGCGGACTTTTGTGCTGTGTATGATGTTCACACGAATGAAATCTGAACTAGGAAGAATGTAAAAAAAAAAAAAAAAAAAAATGTTTTACATTTTTTTCTGGAATCAATGATAAATACATGTCTGACCGTGGGAACGAACCAAAAAAAACGAGAAAATCACATTCATGATGATTTATGGTGATTTTATTTCCGTTAGACCTTTGTCTACATTGACGCTGATGCATTAAAGTGGAGGGGCTCCCCTGTTCCAAGATGGCGGCTCTATTGACGCATTCGTTCTAATGAACTGCCGTAGCCAAGGCGACATCTAGTGTATATATCTATGTCTACTAACGAGCTGATGAGTTGATTCAGGTGTGATCGATTAGGAAGAGTTGGAAAATGTGTAGTGTTGGTGTGCCTCCAGGAACAGGGTTGGGAAACACTGTATTAGAGCTTTCAGTAACACGTTACTTGAAGGGGTGTGCATAAGACTGACATGACACCTTCATAATCATGACATGACATATGCATGTTTATGACAACTGTCATTTAGTGTCATTCGCTCAATTATGACAATTTTAATACAAATATGAAATTGTTTGAGATGTATTTGTCATGACAACTTGACAGTACCAAGATAACACAACACAACCTGTCATAAATATGTCATAAACATGCCATAGCAGATGAATTATCAAACTTAAGAAACCACTTAGCTTTATGGGTTAACATTACATTAAACATTCATGTGGTTGGTTTTGACATTGGCTGTCATTGAGGCCATTATAACATTTTAATGACAAATTCAATGTGTACCACTGTAGTTGAGGAGAAAAATATTCATTACACAGTTATAATGCCTCATGACAGCCAATGTCAAAACCAACCACATGACAATTTAATGTAATGTTAACCCATAAAGCTAAGTGGTTTCTTAAAGGCACACTGTGGAACTTTTCAACCTTTATAATATATATCCAAAACCCATTGAGATGGTACATCGACTTACAATAGGTTGAATGACACGTCTGCCGTAGCCTGAAGGTGTCTGTATCGCTTTTACTAGCACTATGTAACTTCGGGTTTCGGGTAGGAACCCGAGCACACAAAGAACTACAAAATTCGACCGGTTTACGGCATACGTCACTTCCCCACATTCTAACGTGAGAGCTCAACTCGCATTTGATTGCCGTCTGTATGTTGTCGTCATGGCTGAACCAACAGCTACTCGGAAGAAGGCAAAGATTTTGTAAGAGGACACAAAAAAAAGAAAAAGGGAGAGTGATAAACTAAAAGCCAGGACGAGGATCAACATTGGTCCAGCGTTCGCTCGCTGGCTAAAGGAGGAGGAGGGGTGCCCGACCGATGCTGACCTGGCCGTCATGCTTTTGGACCAACTTAGTAAGTTTAATATATATCGCTTGCACAATATCTCTATTTTTTTCGAATTTGTTGTCGGTCTGGCCATGTTACGGAATCTATCTTGTCCTCCATTTAACTTCATGTATCAAGGAATGCTAGTAGAGTAGCGAATTATCAATCTGGTAGCTAGTAGGATGCTATAAGTGATATAAGTCACAACATACTGCCGTTATTTTTTTGCATTCAGCTCATATTTGTATGTGTGTAAAAGGACAAACAAACTGAAGCCTACAAAATTTACGGCAGTATGTTGGAGTTACATCAGTTTTGTTACACGATTTCTCGACTACGCGATTTCATCTCCAACCCTGATCAAACACACCTGACTTTAATTTTAAAGAGATCCTGAAGACGTTAATTGTTTGCTTCAGGTGTGTTTGATTAGGGTTGGAGATGAACTGTGCAGGACAGACGATCGGCAGGAGCAGAATTGGGCAACCCTTGTCTTTGCGACTTACCTGATCACACATTGTTTTCTGTGTACTTTTGTTTAATTTATTTTCTTTATATAATTTATATTATTAATCTTATATTTATATAATTATTTTGTTCAACAGTGAATCGATTATCTTTCTTCAACCAACAAGTCAACTACTGTCTGCACACACATAATCTAAAGACACGGGAGGCTGACCGGTTGACTGTTTGTTGACTTTTGCGACAGTGCTGCGGCGCTTGTGGCCTCTAGGGGGAAATTACAGGTCGAGCGCCACTAGTGGCCAAAAGTTCCACAATGTGCCTTTAAGTTTGATAATTAATCTGCTATTTATGACAATTTATGTTTTCTTGGTAATGTCAAATTGTCATTACCAAGACACTGACAGGTTATGATGTATTGGTTTATGTCAAGTTGTCATAAAGACATCTCAAAAAATGTCATACTTGCATTAAAAATGTCATAATTGAGCGAATGACACTTAATGCCAGTTGTCATAAACATGCATAAACCCTGCATATTCTTGACATGTGTCATGTCATGATTATGAAAGTGTCATGTCAGTCTTATGCACACTCCTTCAAGTTAAGTGTTACCGAGTTTTCTATTATCGTCAAATTTCATTCAGTGTTATCATAGTAAATTGTTAGCAATACGAGCGAACAGCTGAACTCACCGTTTGGTTATATTTCCAAAATATAAAATATTTTTAAGTGAAAAACAGGATATTCGTCATGCGTAAACCCTGATCAGATCAGCATCACCTCCTCACTTTAGCTGACTCATACATTGCAAACATGCTGTCAAATTTGCCACAAACATCAAACTCAACATACCTTATACCAGATGAACGCGGCCTGCTGTTTTTCACACACTGGACAATAGATTGTTGACGCCTTTTCTTCTGGCACAGTGAAGTACAAGAGATCTGTGTGGAACTCCTCATAAACCACAATATCAGTTTCATATTCATCACATTTGTCCTTTTCATACCACCTACAGGACAACACACATGATTACTACAGAAAGTTATTTTATCTCTTCATGCTCGGTGTCCTAAGGTTTAAAAACACAAACTTGAAGCGTGTATTTTACTGAAAACACTTACACTAGTTGTTTTTTATTCAGCAAGGACACATTAAATTGATCAAAAGTGACAGTAAAGACATTTATAATGTTACAAAAGATTTATAACTCAAATAAATGCTGTTCTTTTGAACCTTCAATCCCGGAATACAGAATGTATCGTGGTTTCCACAAAGATATAAACTGTTTTCAACATTGATAATAATCAGAAATGTTATTTATGAGCATCAAAGCCTCATATTAAGAGTGATTTCTGAAGGATCATGTGACACTGAAGACTGGAGTAATGATGCTGAAAATTCAGCTTTGATCACAGGAATAAATAACATTTTAACATAACAGTTACTTTAACCTGTAATAATATTTCATTATTTTTACTATATTTTTGACCAAATAAACATAGTCTTGGTGAGCAGAAGAGACTCTTTCAAAAACATTAATAAAATTAGTTTGAACAGTAGTGTATTTTAAATATTGATAGAACATTCATTTAAAGTGACGGTTCACTGAAACATTTAAATCCTGTCATGATACATTCACCGTCATGCTGTTCCAAATGCATGACTTTTCTCTTCTGGCAAACACAAAATATTAATATTAATATACTTTCGGCTGTCATGGCTTGGTATGTGGTGCTTGAGTCATATGCATATACTGTTATGATACTGTATGATATATTTTCAAAGTATGGAAAAGTGTACATGCTACATTTAATAATGCCATACAGGTTTGGAACAACATGCACGAGAATAAAGTTTGAATATTGCTTTGCATTGACAGGTGAGTGAAGTGTGTGTGTGTGTGAGAGATCACCAGCGTGTGATGTAGCGTCCCGTGTCGTCCAGGGTCAACCAAAGTATGTATAACACAGACTGGTGGTAATGCACACGCTCACTCTCCTCCGTCCCGATCCGCTCAATCTGCTTCGTTCTGCTGAGGTTTTTCGACCAATCGTACGAGCTGCCTTCAGTGTATTCATAGCAGTTTGCATTCGGGCAGGGGAAATACAGGGATTCTCCAGCTCTCACTCTCACTGTTTTCCTATTGCCTATTATTAGTTCACACTGAACTAATAAAAAAAAAACAACTTTATTGGTTAAAGAGTTTAAAGTATCTCCTTTTAACCGGCGTTAGGGTTAATTTTCTGAATGCATACAGTATTTAGTCAAATATCCCCTTCAAACAAACAAACAAATATAGATCAATGAGTTTATTTTGGACAAAATCTGTTTCCTCTGCCAATTAACCAAAAAGCATCTCAGCTTCTCCATTTATTCCAAAATCTGTCCACTTGTCAACGACCCCAAAAACTTTTTAAACAAATGTGCAAATAAATAAACACAAATAAATACATAAACAACCTACAAATCTGTCAATTTGTCAACAACCCAAATATCTTTTTTTAAAGAAATGTGCAAATAAATAAATAAAAAACAGTCAATCAATAAACTAAAATCCGTCCATTTGTCAACAACCCAAATTTATTTTTAAAGAAATGTGCAAATGAACAAATACATGAATAAATAACTTAAATCAACCCAAATCATATCTATTTTTAATCATATCTATTTTTAAAGAAATGTGCAAATAAATAAATAACTTAAAATGTGACTATTTGTCAAAAATCCCAAATATATTTTTAAATAAATTAATTCAAATCCAGCGATGTCAACAACCCAAATCATTTTTTAAGTGCAAATAAATAAATGCACACATAAATGAATGTCAACCAGTTTCTTCCCCCACAAAATCAAAAGCATCTCAGCATTTCTATTTAACCAAAAAAATTAAACAACCAAAAATCTATTATTTTCAAAGAAATGTGCGAATAACTAAAAATAATACAAATAAATAAATTACTTAAAATCTGTCAATTTGACAACAACCCAAATATCTATTTTTTATAAGAAATGTGCAAATTCATAAATAAATAAAAAACAATCAATCAATCTTAAATCTGCATGTCCAATTGTCAAAAATATTCTATTTTTAAAGAAATGTGCAAATAAATAAATAACTTAAAATGTGACCAACAACCCAAATATCTTTCTTTTTTTTTAAGTGATGTATTTTCTGAGTTACCTGTGGAGTTGGATTGATAAGAGACCAAGACAGAGTCCGTCAGGAGCAAAATAATCATCATCATCATCATCCTCCCTGTAAAGCATATCATCTAGTTTCACTTCATATTAATGCACCATCTATAACTGATATGCGCTGAGAGCAGCAGGAGTGTCATTACCACTCTACTTAAAGAAACGAAAGTGAGGTACTGTACCCTTATGTCTGGATGTGTAATCGGTTCCAGCCTGTAATAATGTAATAAGTTCTGAAGCTGATGGCTGAAGTTATTTCAGTTATTATTTTCATCTAGTGTGAGCTTGAGGAAAGAGCATGTCATTTACTCAACTCTTTTATCAGGTCATCTTCACTTTATCTCTCTTTCCTGATGTTCAACTTTTGAAAACAGGATATTATAAGAAGAGATTAAACTAGTTTTCACGGGTTAAAAGTACATAAAACATTTTTATTACATAAACATTTATGCATGTGGCTTTTATCCAAAAGCGTCATTGCATTCAATGCTTCAATAAAGGCGTCAAGTTCACAAAATCCCTCAAATAAATATATAGATTCCAGTGGTTATTGCTTGTTGAGGCAAACATCTCTATTGTTATTGATCATAACTTGTCGTGAAACATCTGAGGAATGTGTTAAATCATGTTTTGTTGGTGAGAGATGTGTTGTTACTTTGCTTATTGATGCTCTTAGTGCAACATTTTTTCAGATGATAAAGCAGGTCTAATTCACACAAATGCTGGGTTGTTTCAACTCATGTTTGGGTCAAATATCGACACATTTTGAAACCCAATGGTTAGATTTGGTCATATTTGACCCAAACATGAGTTAAAAAACACCCAGCATTTTTACAACATCTGGAAACATTCTAAAGTCATTCAAATCAAACCATTTTAAAATGCTGGGTTGTTTTAACCCAATTCTGGGTCAAATATGGACAAACCCAAAGGTGTGGTTAAAAATGTAATTACAATTTTTTTCGGTCCGGTCAAAAGGAAAAATATCATCTTCACCCATTATTAAATTTTTTGGTCACACTTTAGTTTAGAGTCCAATTCTAACTATTAACTACAACTTTTGATTCAATAAACCCATAATTACTGCTTATTAATAGTCATTAAGGTAGTTGTTAAGTTTAGGTATTAAGGGATTTAGAATATAATCATGCAGAATATAAGACATTAACATAGGCTTTATAAATACTAATAAACAGCCAAAATCCTAGTAATATGCATGCTTATAATCAACTTAATAGTTAGAATTGGACCCTAAACTAATTTGTACCATATTTTTTCATAAATATGTTAAAAGCATGATGTAGCTGTGCTTGGAGTCATGTGCAATGAAAGATGACAAAGTGTGCTTATGTTTATCCAGGCTGTCATACAAAGAAATGATGAGCACATGCAAAAAAACAAGAGAGAATATAACTATAGAATATAATTTATAACTTGTATATGCTTTTTATATGCATTTGTTTTTATTTTTGCATAAGAAAATAAATCTATAGTTCAGTGTTTGTTCTTCCCTCATAAACACACATCCCCTCCGGATATCACTTCTGGCCATTACTGTATTATTTGCATTCATTTTTAGAGAAGTTTAGGTGACTGAACATTAAGTGGAAATGAAGCAAGATGAACACCCCATGGACACACAAGCCACAAGCTGAGCAAGAACTTCCTGTTTTCAGAAAGGTTATCTCGTCTGGCTGTACGAGAGGCCTGTGTTACAGTGACACGGCTCATTTACTGCGGGTGTTAAGCTGTTCTAGATGTGACCTATAGTGGAAAACCCCCTGAACTGTGATATGATCACTTCAATGCTTATTACTTTCATCAAATGCAATAATTACATGTATTAAAGCTGCAAGCAGCATTTAGCGGGGTTAAGCCCATAAGGCAATTTAGTGAGTTTTCATTTAGGATTTATAGGCTTTTGAGTGTTTTGTTTTTTTTGCAATACCCATTTTCTAAATGATTCTGTTATAGCTACAAAGGGTAAAGTTAAACTTTTTTCGATAATTATTGATCTCGAGAGTCCAGAGAATTGGCCTAGACTGGTTTGCTTCCGATCGGGCGAAAAACCAGGGACTAGTTCGCGAAAGTAGGTTTTGAACAAAATTCGACATAGCAGAAATGTTTTGCTGCCTAAATCGAAATACTCAGAGATATACATTTTGTCCGCCTTGAGCCAAGGATCACAGTGGTGTAAAAACCTTGAGTCTAAGTCAAACGGTCTAGGAGTTACGTGCAATTTGGTACTTTTGGTTGCTGTAGCGCCACCTATGGGCCAATCGGGGTCATACTCTGATAGGTTCCCCCCAAATTGAGGCCTACCATCTGGCCGAGTTTCTCGTCTCCAGCACTTACGGTTTGGGCTGCACGATCAGTTTTACAAATCCTGACAATAACAATAAGGGTTTCAGCACTTTGTGCTTGAACCCCTAAATATTAAAGTATTCATTTATATAAACCATTTATCCTTAAATCATATTTCTCTGCGCTGAAGAGCTGAGCCGAAGCCCGACTGATGATCATCTAAACACAGTAAATGCAGCTTTACAGCCAAATCGTCTGTGTTGGACCTTAAAATAAACCAATAAATAGGAGAGGATGAAATTCAATGTCCCGCTAGTGGCTCTTTTCTATTGCCTTTTTTTCCTATCACATATATTTGTAATCATCATTAATTAGGTGTCAATCAAAAGCCTAAAAAACTCAAAAGTCATTCTGTGAAAACTGTTTTGAAATCAGACATTGCGATATCATGGAAAAGGTGCTTTGATAACTTTCAGCGGTGTATATACAGTAGTCAAAATATATTCAGACACCTTTAACATTTCTCACATTATCTCTGGTATTAAAATGGTAATGAAATATGATCAGAACTCAGAGTTATTAAATCAGTGGATATTTCACTGGTTTTGTCCGTCCTTCTGTTAGACTCTCACACATGAGTTATGTTGAATATCTGTCAGCTGTTAAATTTAACTACACAATTAGAGAATACCAGTTTAGCTCAACCAGTGACCAAGCAATGCTTCATGTTGTTCAGTGTGTGTGTAAAAAGAGCATTAGCAATTACAGAAAACACACTTCAGCAAAACATCATCAGCTCAAAGTGGAGGAATAATATTTGCTCCCAAATTTGTATAAATGTTACTGGTAGTCACTGTATGAAGAATTTTTGGGTATAATATGTCACAGTTTACTTGATTTAGCTCTCCTCGCTTACATAAATGAACTATAGTGTCCTGAACACACTACTAGCAAAAAAATATCAAAAATGATATCTGGTGTCTGAATAATTTCCCCACTATTAATAAATATCCCCTCCGGACTACTGTAGATTGGTCACAATTAAATTAAGTAGAAGTAGAAAATGTGTTGCTTTAACTCATTTGAATTAAGTACATTTAAAAAGCATCAAAAATCATTTTTTACAGTCGGTGATTGTTAGTTGGCCCGTGTCCTACTTGTGTAAATCATTGAGCGCATTGTCATAATCCAGCAGAGGGATGTTTCTGGTGGTTTGCGCTCCGACAGACAGATGTTTCTGCATCTGGAGCAGAGACGGAGCGCTGGGATAACACACACTCGGAGCGCTGGGATAACACACACTCGGATCGTCTTCATCACGATCCACTTCACTGAGATTCACCGCTGGAAAACAGAAGAATAAGAGGAAGACATGAATCAGACGGCTGGAGTGTCCAACCACTGCCACAGGCGCTCATCCATCGACGTGAAGGTGAGGAAGAGTTCTCATCATCATCATCATCATCATCATCATCATCATCACTGTGTGCTAAAGAGACCATCAAGACGTCATGCAACTTCTGCTTAATAGTTTAATATAGATTTGAATGTTTTTTTGGAAAGGGGTTCGACAACAACTGTCCCGAATTACATAAATAAACGTTTATATACCGGATAATGTCAATTTTGTAAACTGGGGAGTTAACCTTGAACTCATTCTGTAATTCATAAGAGCTGAATACTTACATTTAGTCATTTAAATTAATACTTTTATTCAGCAAGCACACTAAAATAATCAAAATTTAAGACATTTATAATGCAAAAAAGATTTCTATGACAAATAAATGCTGTTGTTTTGAACTTTTTATTAATGAAACGATCCTGAAAAAAGGTGTGTGTATATATATGTATATATATAAGAACAATTATTAATAACAAGCGCCAACAATAATTGAGCAAATCCTCATATTAGAGTGATTTCTGAAGGATCATGTGACACTGAAGACTGGAGTAATGATGCTGAAAATTCAGCTTTTTGATCGCAATTTCAATATATTAACAGTTATTGTAAATTGTAAAAATATTTCAAAATTTTTTTTCATTTAAAATAAAATGCAGCATTGGTAAGCAGAAGACACTTCTTTCAAAACATTAGACAATTACTGACATAACTTTTGAGCGGTAGTGTATGATCACTCTCTCTACATGTTAGTTTGTCACCATGTTTAGTTTTAAGATCAGCAGAAAATAAAATAGCTGATGTACGTTCAAGCGCTGGCAGATTAAAGGTTTATCTGATGAAGGTCAGGCTGGCCTCGAGGGACACGTCAGAGGACGATCATTCAATCATTCATGAGACTCACTCAAACTTACTGAG
>CM060599.1:51782866-51815366 GCA_030578255.1 Tiaroga cobitis
AAGTCCCCTTCCCTCCAACATTAAACACACAAAAAATTAATTCAATTCAAATATATATATATATATATATATATATATATATATATATATATATATATATATATATATATATATATATCAGACTAATTAATGTCATTTCATTAATATATTAGTGTGCCAAGAGTGACATTAGTCTTCACTTAGACTGAGTTAAGCAAGAGTCTTGTGACAAATTATAATAGGACATTATAGCCATAAAAAAATCAAAGTACTTGGATACTTAAGTACATTTGAAGGCAAATACTTTAAGACTTTTACTCAAGTGAATGTTTAAAGGCAGCACTTCTACTTTTACTTGAGTAATATTTTACCTTGAGTATCTTTACTTTTACTCAAGTACATGGTATGTGTACTTCATCCACCACTGCACACCACACCATTATGCCCAAATGTCCCTTCCGTTGAGTATCCGCATAAGATCAGTCTTAAATGAGTTAAATAAAGTCTTAAATGAACGTGAGAACGAGACGGGCGTGCAGCAGCGGCGGCTCTTAAAGGGACAGCAGCCAATAAAGCTTTCTCTCAGTGAAGTTCATCAAAGAACAAAGGGAACTGAGAAAATTACTCACTGCTCTTGACTAAAGAACTGTGGTAGCTTTAATAAGGATTAATCTATATTTAATTTATAATTCATGCAGTGCAGAGTGTTTGATAACTTTATTCAACTTCTGTATATTTCACAGGGCACAGGACGTTTATTATGGGTTTATGTAAGGATTGTTTTAAGTTCACTTAAGTTGTTATATATTTTTTTAAGTATAATAAATGTTAAAATAAAAAATGTTTAGCTTTTAATAACACTGTTGAATTATAAATGTTTCAAATGGGGGTCATTTTCATGGACATTAGTATCAGTGATAATGACCTTCATTCATAAAAATATGCCATTAAACAAGTATTTAAAATATACTGTCTTTATGTTGTTTCTACATTAATTTGGAGATTAAATGTGAAATTATTACATTATAAAATATATAAAAAACATATAAAAACTTAAGTGTTTTTAATCACGATCAATCACAGAAAAAAATGTGTGATTAATCTTGTTAATTTTTTTAACCAGCACTAATACATATATATATATATATAACCCTACATACACACATACAAGTTATATAACACAACAAATGATGACATAATCATCAGTACTCTCAAATGTCTTAACATTGTCCTAGTGCCCAAAATCCTACAACTGATTTTGACTTTGGTTTATGAGTAAGTCGGCTTCCAGATAAAGTTACATTTGTGTTAGTTTATCAGACTAACATTTGTGTAAGTGTACATTTGTGTTAGTTTATCAGACGCGTTATTTCAAAGTTTGACTCATTCTGACAGAATCCAAGACAAAGACTAAACTGTACAGGGTTGTCATTTCAATAAACAAATAGTGTTCAGCAATAAAAATAGAACAAAGTCAATCAGATTCAGTAGAAAACACACACACACAAACTTTACTGGAACAGTGGTGCTTTCAAGTGAAACGCTCTCACAGTTTCAGTAAATAATACTGTATATTTGGAGCAGCTTCTATTTGATTGGTTTTTATAAATGAAAGCCACCATTAGTCAAGAAACACTGAGATTGCAGATACAGAAGTGCATCTTTCATTTAAAACTGAAGACACAAGCACTTAACTAAACCACAATAAATAAAGAGCACTGAGTTGCACCAAGACCAAAACACACTCGAAAACACAATAAATGAGACATGCTTGATTCAAGGGCCGATTAATGTAGCACAACAAACAATATTTAACAAAATGACCAAAGTGCATTATGAAATTAAAAATTTGATATTGTGACATCAAATTAGTGAATACATCTACATACATATCTTTTTTTTTTTATTAAGGTCTGTCTCCAAAAGTAACATCCAGCCTAGGAAAATGAACATCTTCACCCTTTATTTAAATACTATTCAAAAGATTTTCTAAGCATATTGCGTAGTTGTGCTTTGAGTCGATTGTTTTATTTGTGATGATAATGCAATGAGCATGCCAACATCATTTTTGGCCGGCTGTCGTACAAAAAAAAAAAGAAGAAGAAAAAAAAAGAACGAACACAAGAGAGAACCAACAGAATATTAATAACTGATTATGTTGTAGTCAGTGTTTGCTTTTTCCTGTGAGCTTTTTTCATATGCATTTTTTGGCATAGTAAAATAAAACCTGTAGCTGTATTGCATCAGTATTTGTCAATATTTTCAATCATTATGTGGCATTTTGGTGTTTTTTCTAATTAACAGGGTTTCTGCAGGTTTTAAGAAGGTAAATCTAAGACTTTCAAGTGAAGAAATTAAGGGATAAACTGAATGGAACAAAATGACATAAAATTTAAAAAAAAAATGATTAAAATAAAACAATAAATATCTGCCAATGGGCTTAGTATTTTTATTTTTTTACTTAATTCAAAGGAAAAACTGTTTTATACCTCATTGAAACGCCTCATTTTAAGCACAAACTTGAGTCCAAAAACAAGACAACACTTTTTGCATCTCAAGTAAATGTATTTTGATTTTAGGATGTTCAGATATTTGTCTGGGAAAACTACAAAACAAAAATACAGAGGAAGATATTCATCTTATGCAGCGCATGCAACATTTAATGCCACTTTATGAATTTAAGACTTTCTAATCTGATTTAATGCCTTAATTTGCAAAAAGGGAGAATTGAGACTTTTTTAAGACCCGCGGAAACGAATTACAGTGGATCTTGAATAAGCTGTAAACTCGACAAATAATTCTGATCAATATAGCTAATTATCAGTCTTATTCAGACTTCTTGTTACTGGAAAACAGGCGTAGTCTGGTTACGGTTATTAATGTGTTTACATAAAGCTTAATAATATTTTGATTAGTATTGGAATATCCTTGTGCAAGTAAACAGGGTCAGTGACTCACTATGGTCACCCATACGTTCTGATTAAAGTTAATGTATTATTTAAACTCTTATCTAATAATGTTGAAATATGTCTCTCCTCCTCTCTCTCTCTGTAGGATGTGGGAACTATTTCCTCTGAAATGAACTGGAAGGGTGTGGGAATCTCACTTCTGGTCATTGCGTTTGTGCTGTCGTTGATCGGTCTGTCCATCTTTCTGCTGTCTACAGGTCTGTGTGTTTCCAGTGCCAATAAACATTCATTCCCATAGAGGTGAAGTACCAAATGTCTGGCTTTGAGTCAGTTTTTCATCTTGCCTAATTTCACATTTAAGCTTGAAAATTAAAAAAAAAGTATTCAGTGTTATATCACATGGCTGTTGAATGCTTGAGTCTGATTTATGAACGGTCTTAGACGTGTAATTATTTTCCAGTAAACGCGCAGCTAAAGTAGTTCCAGGCAGGTTTTGGCCACATTACACTTCCATGTATCACTTCGCCAAATTATTCAGGTATTTATTGGTTCTTACAACCTACATAAGATCCAAAAACCCACAAAGACACTGACCAAGCACAACAATGCTTAAAATAATGAAAAAATTAAGAAATTAGTCCTACAAATGGACAAATGTCTGACAAATTGACTCTGCACTGTAAAAAACGTTCAAATATCTAAATATATTTAAAATTTCTTATATATTTTTTTTCTTTCCTGAAAAATTAATCAAAATTCAGTGAGTTTATGCTTAAAACAAGAAGAAAAAAAAATCTGCCTGGTGGGCCAAAAAAATCTTTTTTCTTATTCCACTGATATGTAGCTTTTACATTTACATTTACATTTAGTCATTTAGCAGACGCTTTTATCCAAAGCGACTTACAATTGAGGACTAAACCAAGCGAGTCATCGTGAAGAGGCAAAAACAACGCAAGAAGTGTTCAAAATACAAAGTTCAGACATTGCTCGGAGAAGCATAAGCCAGGCAAGCGAGGATTTAAAGGAAAGGATTTTTTTTTTTTTTTTAAGTACTCGGACAAGTTTCAATTTACTTTTCAAGTAAATGCATCTTAATTTAAGAATGTTAAGATATTTGCACACACACAAGCTTACTTAGCTATCTAAATGGGGACATTCCAAAGATGTAATAGTTTTTATACTGTATAACCCCCCCCCCCCCACACACACACAAACTAACCCTACCCCTAAACCTACCCATCACACTACTTTATTTTTATACCAGATTTACGAATGAGGACGTCCCTAAAGGGAGGTTTTGGTCACTTCTGGGTACAAATTTGTCACCAAAATATAGTTAAGTAGGTACACACACACACACACACGCACGCACACAAGCACGCACGCACACACACACACGCACGTCGCACGCAGAACACATTCCTTTATCTTGAACATGCTCATGTTAGTGTGTGTGTTTGTGTTAATGGTCTCAGGTGATGCTCACCACACTCTGGGATCCTGTCTGACCCTGGATGACCTTTTCTCCAGCGAGCTGCAGGATCAGGATCTCGAAGCTCAGTGGGTTTCTGGTGAGAAAGATCACATTCTCACTCTCCGTCTACGTTCTGCAGCGGCAGCTGTGTGTGTGTTGGACTAAACAAGACCTGTCAAATAGACACACACGGCTGTAAACACATATGTAGGCTCTTTAAATGGGACCTATTATGCCCTTGATTTAGTGTTTGGGCTGTACTAACAGGTTTTCATGCTTGAATGTTCAAAAATCACATTATTTCCCTCATATTCTCCATTGTTGCGGCTCCTCTCTTCCCAGTCTGTCAGTAACGCTCTGTTTAGTTCCTGCCTCTACGAAGCCTCTATGAAGCTCTAAAAGCACACTGTGCTCTGATTGGTCGGCTGGATCAGTGTTGTGATTGGTCGAGTGCTTCGAGTGTGTATGGGAAATGTCCCGCTACTTACCATAAGCGCCAGTTTAACACATTACTAACTCACTCAAACAGGCCCCGCCCCTTTATTCTGCGTATTAATTATTTAAAATCCCCCTGTGGTGAATATCCAGTTTTTAATGTTGTTTATATGTCTATGTGGTGTTTTTAATACGCTTTAAGACACACCATGTGTAAATCATAAGTCGACAGCATTGCTGAGTATTTTCTGCTTAAAACTGCAGTGAACCAAAGACAGTCTCAAAAACACGGTTTGAAATCGCTGGTGTTTCTGACGTCACAAGCGACCTTGTAACCAATCAGATCAACGTGTGTGATCATCAACCAGTGGATCGCTGAGCTGAGTGAGTGGAGGCGGGGCTCATTTGCATATTCATAGAACCGCACATACTAAATGAGGCAAGGGTGTCGAGTTACATTCAAGATATTTTAAGAAATTAAGACTTTTTTTGAAAAAAAGAAAACACGTTGAAATATGTCATTTTGGTGATCAAAGATGAGTTTTAAGGGATAAAATAATTGACTACAGGGGGACTTTAAATGAGGAATATTGTGACGTGTCCGTTCCCGGAGAAAAACTCAAGACTACAATGGAGGCGTTTCAGGGAGTTCAGAAACAGAGACAATGATATAGAGGATAACTCCCGCTGGAGGGACTTTCAGAGCTTTTTCATGCTCAAACAGCAACATTACACACTAAAAAAAAGATAAACATGAATAAAAGCATAACAGGAACCCTTTAAAAGAATCAACTCTTGAATCTGAATAGTGTCACACTGCGGTTTTACAGTCAGTATGTTCTGTATGTTTGTGTGAATATGTTTCTCCTTCAGCTTATCGGCTCGTCTACAGGGACAGAGACGGAGATCTGAAGATGCTGAACATGGAGAGCAATCAGACCGAGGTTATGATGAAAAACAGCACATTTGTGAGTAATGTTATACAGTGGAAACAAATACTTCAAATGAGAAAAATGCAATCAGCTTTTAAAACGGGCACAAGTGCAGAAAACATCTTTCTAACCCCACAAACTAAAGTAGACAAGCGTGCAGCCATCTTTAGAATTTGAACTTATCTTAAAATAAATATCTGGTGAAGTGGATTTACTTATTGTAAAGTTAACGAAAGTTATCATCGAGCATTGTAATGTTTGCAGCGGATGTCTTACAAATGTCCGTAGACCTGGAAGATTCATAGTTGCCACAACAACTATTCACAATATGATTTTTTTTTGGTAACACTTTACTTGAAGGGGTGTGCATAAGACTGACATGACGCCTTCATAATCATGACATGACACGTGTCATGAATATGAAGGAGGTTTTATGCATGTTTATGACAACTGGCATTAAGTGTCATTCGCTCAATTATGACATTTTTAATGCAGATATGACATTGTTTGAGATGTCTTTGTTATGACACCTTGACATAAACCAATACATCATAACCTGTCAGTGTCTTTGTCATGACAACTTGACATTACCAAGATAACACAAACTGTCAGAAATATGTCATAAACATGACATAGCAGATGAATTATCAAACTTAAGAAACCACTTAGCTTTATGGGTTAACATTACATTAAACTATCATGTGGTTGGTTTTGACATTGGCTGTCATTGAGGCCATTATAACATTTTAATGACAAATTCAATGTGTACCACTGTAGTTGAGGTCAAGAAAAATATTCATGACACAGTTATAATGCCTCATGACAGCCAATGTCAAAACCAACCACATGCCAGTTTAATGTAATGTTAACCCATAAAGCTAAGTGGTTTCATAAGTTTGATAATTAATCTGCTATGTCATGTTTATGACATATTCATGACAGGTTATGATGTATTGGTTTTTATCGAGTTATGTCCTATTTGCATTAAAAATGTCATAAGCGAAGACACTTAATGACAGTTGTCATAAACATGCATATGTCATGTCATGATTATGAAGGTGTCATGTCAATCTTATGCACACCCCTTCAAGTGATGTGTTACCAATTTTTTTACCAATTAATTGTTAAACTCACACTACCGCATAATAATATTGATTGTTGAAGGATACCCTTCTAACATTTGATCGGTTGCCTGCAGCATCACTGTCCTGAATAATGAATGATCACTTCTAACAAAAGTTTTTCACACAGGCAGTGTTCAAGGCCTCCAAGTTTTCCGTGTCACCAGACCTCAACTACGTGTTACTGGCGTATGATGTCAGAAAGGTCAGAGGTCACAATGATTCTCAGGAGCTTTTCTTTCAAAAATATAAAATAACAGGTCAAATCAAGCAAAACATCTTCATGAATTATAGTCATGCACTGCAAACAATGATGTTCTTCCTCAGTGTTTCTATCTTGTCTTCCAGTTCAAATATCTAAACATTCTTAAATCAAGACACATTTACTGGAGAAGAAAAATGACTGAAGATATTAAGTTTTGTTTACTGAAAAAAAAAAAAAAATAAGATCAGAATTAAGTGAGTTGTTGCTTAAAATAAGTAAAAATATCTGCTAATAGGGTCAGAAAAATACATTTTATTCAAAAAGGGAAAACAAGATTATTTTTCTGACCCAATTTGTACATATTTTACTTGTTAAAGCCTTTTTATATAATGCATTTTAAAATAATGTATGATGCCTTGTAATGCACCTTATAATGAATTGTATGATCTCATGAATAATTGTAACCACAGTTATAATACATTATAATGCTTATATATTCATTGTTGCACCTTTAGAAAGTATAATGCATTAAAACATGTGACAAACAACCAAGCAATTTCAGATGTAGCAATCTGCAAATATTATAATGCATTTTTAGCTTTACATATTTATGTGAACATGACTGTTCCGCTTCTTTTTCCACTAATCATGTCATTAAATTTGCTGATGACACAACTGTGCTCGGCCTCATTACAGCCAGCAATGAGCAGGCATACAGAGCGGAGATCGAACTGCAAACAGAGTGGTGCAAAAACCATAACCTGGTACTGAACATCAAAAAGACAAAAGAAATCATAGTTGACTTTCGTAAATCAAACAATCTGGGTCACTCATCCCTCAACATCAATGGAGAGGCAGTCGAGAGGGTGAAACACTTTAAATTTCTAGGTGTTTACATTTATTCATTTAGCTGACGCTTTTATCCAAAGCGACTTACAATTGCTATTTTTGTCAGAGGTCGCACGCCTCTGGAGCAACTAGGGGTTAAGTGTCTTGCTCAGGGACACATTGGTGTCTCACAGTGGATTCGAACCCGGGTCTCTCACACCAAAGGCACCAAAGGTCTTATCCACTGCGCCATCACCACCCCTTAGTAACACCCCAGGTCGGAGGATCTGTCCTGGGGCAGGAGCATTAGTACAGCGGTAGGGAAGGCCCAGCAGCGGCTCTTTTACCTGAGGAAGCTGAGGCCCAGAGGCTTATGATACATTTTTACAACTGTGCAATTCAAAGTGTGCTGACCTATGGGCTGTTGGTGTGGTTTTCTAGCTGCACCACAGCTGAACGACAGTGGATTCAGAAGGTGGTGAAATCTGCAGGCAAAATCATCGGGACTACCCTCCCGGAGATCTCATCTGTGTACACCTCCCGCTGTCTGCGTAAAGCACACAACATCATAAGAGACCGGTTTCATCCAGCTCACGGCTTGTTCCGCCTGCTGCCGTCGGGCCGGAGGTACAGGTCTCTTCCAGCCAGAACCACTAGAATGGCCAACTACCTCCTTCTCTTACCTAATTTACTCATCTAACACTATTTAACATTACCCAACAACTGCAATAACTGTAAACTGGACTCTGCATTGTTGCAGCACACAAAATTATACATTTCTACTAAATGGTAGTTTCGCCTCATATGCCCCTTCTTTGTTTATATGTGTCACTTTGGCCCTGTTTTTTGGTGCTAGTATGGACTTATTATCCAACAATTGCAATAATTGGAACTGGACTTTGCAGCTCTATAAGTGATTCCACTTGATATCCCTTTTTCTTGAAAAACAAACAGTTTTTATTGGTGATCTTTTGCACTTTATGAAAAACCAATGTCGATTGTTTGCTCTGATGTAATTTCGTTTTACTTGCAATGACAATATATAAATAATAATAAATAATAATAATAATAATAATATGAACAGATTTAATGCATTATACATAAAGTGTTAAGGATATTTGTTCTTGTTTTAATCAAAATTCATTTTGACACATTTTTCAGAAAACAAGATTTAATATCTTCAGTCATTTTGCTTCTCAAGTAAATGTATCTTGATTTAAGAATGTTTAGTATTTTTTATCATTTTTTGCAGTGTGTTCAATATAGACGTGAATGTTTTGTGGAGCATATTTGTTTTGGAATTATTCCATTTTGTCTTGTGTTTTTTTAGGTGTATCGATACTCCTACCTGGCATCTTACTTGATCTACAACTTACAAACACGGTATTTCTATTGTGTAAAACGCTTTAAAAATGAAGCTGACTTGACTATACAGACACGTAATGTGCATGTGTGTGTGTGTGTGTGTGTGTGTGTGTGTGCGCAGGGAAGTGCATGAACTAAATCCTCCGGAGGTCTCTGGTTGTTTTCTACAGTTTGCATCATGGGGGAATCACGGCCAACAACTGGTGAGTAAAACACACAGACACAACAACTGGCGAGTAACACACAGATACACAACAACTGGTGAGGAAAACACACAGACACAACAACTGGCGAGTAACACACAGATACACAACAACTGGTGAGTAAAACACACAGACACAACAACTGGCGAGTAACACACAGACACAACAACTGGCGAGTAACACACAGACACAACAACTGGCGAGTAACACACAGATACACAACAACTGGCGAGTAACACACAGACACAACAACTGGCGAGTAACACACAGACACAACAACTGGCGAGTAACACACAGATACACAACAACTGGTGAGTAAAACACACAGACACAACAACTGGCGAGTAACACACAGACACAACAACTGGCGAGTAACACACAGATACACAACAACTGGTGAGGAAAACACACAGACACAACAACTGGCGAGTAACACACAGATACACAACAACTGGTGAGGAAAACACACAGACACAACAACTGGGGCGTAAAACACACAGACACACAACAACTGGTGAGTAAAACACACAGACACACAACAGACACACAACAACTGGTGAGTAAAACACACAGACACACAACAACTGGTGAGTAAAAACACACAGACACACAACAACTGGTGAGTAAAACACACAGACACACAACAACTGGTGAGTAAAACACACAGACACACAACAACTGGTGAGTTAAACACACAGACACACAACAACTGGTGAGTAAAACACACAGACACACAACAACTGGTGAGTAAAACACACAGACACACAACGTCACACCACAGCACTATCAACGGCTCATTTATCCTAGTGGTGAGGTTTACGAAACTGGAATAAAAACACCAGGAAAACCATTATTCACAAGTATTTGTGTGTCTGTGTTACACTACAACCCTGTTGAAAAGTGCTGGTCGTCTACCAGGCGTATCATCTATGGTCAAGCAACTTCATTAGAAACACCATGCTGGTTATGTTAGCTATGTTGGTCCACTGACTCGACCAGCACAAAACAACCACTAACCAGCATTGCGAATTTATAAGCTGATGTGAAACAGATCAAACTGAAAGAGCCTTAATTGGCCATATATATATATATATATATATATATATATATAATATATATATATACTGTATATATAGTGCAGTGCACCGAGCACACATGAAAATTTTATATGTGCAGGAGAGATATAAAAAATTTAAAATATCATGTCAAAAGTAGCTGCAGTCTTGTAAGAAGCAACGGTAAAGATGGAATATGTATTTAGGCTACATCAGCCATTGAAGTCAGTGACAGTATTTCAGTTAAATTGCGGTCAGAGTGCAATAAGAAATTAACTAAAGCTGGGACTCAACCTGTCGATTCTGGGAGCTGGGAATCAAGAGTAATGGGGGAAAAAATTGGGCATCTTTGAAATCGATGGAGCCAAATGCTATGTATATAGAGCGAATTATGTGCCATAATTAAACAACCAAATCCAGCATTTTGCAAACAAACTTGATCTGCTTTGCAAAGGGGAACTCGACTCGAGAACAAATAGAAAGCAATTTGCAAAAACAAAGGTCAATTTGAGCGAAAATGCAGTGGAATAACCAATATTGTGTTTTACAAATATAAATAAATGAGCCTATAATATTTCACAAATAAATACAAACCATCCTACAAATTGCATGTAACAAATCTAGTGCATACAAATGCATATCTGTCTGTTACGATTGTGAGATCTCTCGGCTCGATTTTCTCACAAATGCAGTTGAGCAACTTCTAAATCAACAGATGTCGCTAAAATACGGGATTAATTTAACGCTAGTCTCCCGGGAGAAGCCCGGATTTGAAACGCGCTTGCCTTTGCCTACAGCTGAGGAAAAAGTTTCTGTCTTACTTTATTTATAATAAACATCTTGAGGTTTTCTTTTGCAAAATGCTTATTACAAGGCCACTGGGTCTGTTTGTTTAACATTGACATGAAAAAAGTGTAATTATGGCACATAACTCGCTCCATATATGTAAAATGATTCACAAAACACTGCACTGAGGACATTTGCTGGACAAACACGTGGAAAAGGCTTGAAACACACAACGCTTTGAATATTACTAGCCCTATATGTGTCATTTGGATTTCATAAACCCTTAACCATTGATCTAAACGGGGATAATATTAATATCTGGTTCATCGGTCAGATGCTAGAGTTAGACCAAACAAAACCACTTATAAACCAAAGTTTACAGTTAACATTTATATCTTGCAGCCTTTAGTCAGACTAGACTTTTACATTGAAAATAATGTGGAATAACAATTTCAACACATTAAGAAAACTAATTGAATGTTTAATTTTAGAACTCCCTGAAACGCCTCCATTGTAGTCTTGAGTTTCTTCCGGGAAAGAACACGTCACAATATTCATTATAATAATTAATACGCAGAATAAAGGGGCGGGGCCTGTTTGAGTGAGTTAGTAGTGTGTTGAAACTGGTGGTTATGGGAAGGGGCGGGACATTTCCCAAACACACTCGAAGCGCTCGACCAATCACAACACACTGATCCAGCCGACCAATCAGAGCACAGTGTGCTTTTGAGAAGGAGGGGCTTCAAAGAGACAGGAACTAAACAGAGCGTTACTGACAGACTGGGAAGAGAGGAGCCGCAACAATGGAGAATATGAGGAAAATAATCAACATTCAAGCAGGAAAACCTGTTCTAGTAGAGAACTAGACTTTAAAAAAGGGCATAATAAGTCCTCTTTAGTGACTCAAGCCTTCTTTCTTTCTCCTCCATGAGCGTGGCGTCTTCTCATCTCGTTCTCTCTCTGTCTCAGGTATACATATTTGAGAATAATATCTACTATCAGCCAGAAGTGAAGAGCAGTTCTCTAAGACTGACGTCATCGGGGCAAGATGGCCTCATATTTAATGGAATAAGTGACTGGCTTTATGAGGGTAACACACCATCATCACGCTGTTATGAACAACACAAGCCAAGCCACTGCATATTATTTGAATGAATCTGACCTGTTTGAATCTGTGTCTCTGATTGGCTGTTAGAGGAGGTCTTGCGTTCTCCAGTCGCTCACTGGTGGTCTCCATCAGGATCCAGTCTGGCATTTCTCACCATCAACGACACTCTTGTACCCAAAGAGCAGCTTGCGCGTTTCACAGGGATGCTTTATCCTCGTGGACATCAGTATCCATACCCGAAGGTTAGCCGCACATCCGTCTGCCTCAACCTGCTATTGAATACGTATCTTACCAAAGGTAGAAGGAGTAGTTCACTTCAGAATTAAAATCTCCTGATAATTTACTCTCCTCCACGTCATCCAAGATATTCATGTCTTTCTTTCTTCAGGCGAAAAGAACTTAAGGTTTTGAGGAAAACATTCCAGGATGTTTCTCCATATAGTGACTTCAATGGGGTCCAACGGGTCGAAGGTCCAGATGTGAGTTTCAGTTCAGCTTCAAAGTTTCGACACGATCCCAGCCGAGGAATAAGAGTCTCATCTAGACAAACCAGCGGACATTTTATAACAAAATAAACATTTATATACTTTTTGACCACAGATGCTCGTCTTGCTCTATAGCTGTGATGCGCCACACAGTATGTAATCACGTTGAAAGGTCACGCGTGTTTCTGTTTAAAAATGTAGGATAGGGTGAAAAACTCGTCCGACATTGTTGTTTTACCTTTTATTTATTTACATTTTTTGTAAATGGCATTTGACTTAGTCTTTGCACGTTCGCTTTGTAAACACTGGGTCGGTTCTTCCGCCTACGTCACGCGTGACCTTTCAACGTGATTACAAAATGTGTGGCGCATCACAGCTATAGAGCAAGATGAGCATTTGTGGTTAAAAAGAATATAACTGGGTTTTTTTCTTTTCAAAATGTCCGCTGGTTTGTCTAGATGAGACTCTTATTCCTCGGCTGGGATCGTGTCGAGACTTTGAAGCTGCACTGAAACTCACATCTGGACCTTCGACCCGTTGGACCCCATTGAAGTCACTATATGGAGAAACATCCAGGAATCTTTTCCTCAAAACCTTAATTTCTTTTCGACTGAAGAAAGAAAGACATGAATATCTTGGATGACGTGGAGGAGAGTAAATTATCAGGACATTTTAACTCTGAAGCGAACTACTCCTTTAACAGCTCATGATGAACCGGCTTTCTGGATCTGGATCTCTCTCTCCTCTGAACTCATGAAGCTGTACTGGTTTTAACTGGTCTATGTTTGTTCTTAGTCACCAGTGTACAGATCCCTCTCAAAATCAGCTCACTCTTTTTTGAGTCATTGGTTAGTTACGGCTGTGACGGTGAACAACAGAACTCTGGATTTCACTTCATTTCACTGTGTGCAACAGGCTGGACAGGCAAATCCTGAAGTGACACTGAATGTGGTCAGTGTGAACGGATCCACACACACTACACAACTCCTGCCTCCCAACAGCTTACAAAGAAGGTACCAAACACACACACACACACACACACACACTACACAACTCCTGCCTCCCAACAGCTTACAAAGAAGGTACCAAACACACACACACACACACACACACACACACACACACACACACTACACAACTCCTGCCTCCCAACAGCTTACAAAGAAGGTACCAAACACACACACACACACTACACAACTACTGCCTCCCAACAGCTTACAGAGAAGGTACCACACACACACACACTACACACACACACACACACTACACAACTCCTGCATCCCGACAGCATACAGAGAAGGTGTTTTTTGTTGGTTAGTTGGTTAATCAGGACGATATGAGATCATGAACTAAAACTCTTCCCTTTTGTGTCAATAAATTGGTCTACAAATTTATATAACTTAAAAACCATATATAAGACACTGGCTCATGGGAACCATTATAATTTCAAAACGGTTATGATGTAACAAAGCCTCGTTTACTAGAATCTTTGTAAAGTTTGATGCACGCTCCGAATCACTGAACGAACAAAACGAATGATTCGCAAAGGTTTCAAAGCTTCACGAAGTGCGTTTCAAAAGCACCCATCCGTAAAAACTGTATTTACTTTATTTTTATACAGTTTTTTGGGGATTTTTTGGGTCAGGTTTAGCTCACTTTTGGGTACAACTATATGTTCCCAAAGTATGATTAAGTAGGTACACACATATGCACACACTTGTTTTTGTATCTTTGTGTCACATACATACAACTGAAGAGACGTGCAAGACGAGGAACAAAAGTGTGTAAAAATGTAACTTTAATAAGACTTTTTCATTTCTAAACCTTCAGATGTTCATAATGTTTGAGCTGACAGCCTGTGCCTGTGTGTGTGTATGTGTGTGTGTGTGCAGCGAGCTCTATATCAGCATGGTGCAGTGGGTAACAGACGAGTGTCTCGCTGTACGCTGGTTAAACCGTCCCCAGAACGCCTCCATTCTCACACTGTGCTACACACACACGGGGAAATGTGTGGCGGTGAGCGTTTCTCAAACACGCCATTCATGAGAGAGAATCTGAATTGAATTGGCCTCAACAAGTTGAACTAGAAGAGGAATTTACTGAGCTGAAACTCAAAGAAATTAGACACAGATGCATTCTGGGAAATGAAGTGTTCTTCCATCCTGGTCTATCCTTTCAAGGAAATTCAAGGACTTCAATTTCAATTAATTCTATTTCCTTGCATTTATCTTTTTTAATTGCAATTCTTCATTCTGGTTGCTACCTCAATTCCAATTAGGGAAATGAGTTGGAATTTTAAAGGCATCTCAATTCACTTCTGAATGGCACACAGCACTGACACACGCACACACACACATATACTGCACGTATACGATGCAAACACATATAAACATTGCTTTTGGTCTCTCATTGCAGAAGCATGTCATGACGTCAGACACATGGATTGACAGACAGGTAAAGATTATGTCACTTTAGACACATATTTTTTTCCCTTAGTTGAAGTAATCTGACGCTCTCACCTGATTTGTGCAGAATGAAAAACCAGTTTTCTCTAAAGATGGAGCAACATTTCTCATGACATCTCCACTCAGAAGCGGAGACCGCGGATCCTTCAGACACCTCGCCATGATGTCAGAGCAGGTATACAAGTGCACAAACCATACACAAATAAAGGTGAACGTGATTTCACCAAGTACCACATGTTCCTGGATCAACATCTTTGTCAACTTTACAATTAACCAATCAGATTTGAGGGACAAGTTTACAGTTTATGTCAAGTTTAGGCTTAGAACCAGAGTGAAGTACTTAAACATCAGTGTTATTCACCTATCATTACCCTCTGATTTTAGGGAAAAGTTATGGGTAGGGTTAGGTTTAGGGGTAGGGATTGGGTAAGGACTACATTTTGGAACAGGAATGTTGATCCAGGACCATGTCTTACTTGGCAAAATCACAGTGATCCACAAATAAAACATACAGGGCTGCCAACTCTCACGCATTCAGCGTGAGACTCACGTAATTGAGCCGATTCTCACGCTCACACGCCACACCCCCGATTTCTCACGCTGAAGTGTCAACCTGGTCGGTCAAATGCCAGAAAGATGAGTTTATCTATAGATCTACCAGTTGAGCCACTATTGATTGACTAGTTTTACCGCAAATTAGTTAAAATATCCTGTAATCTAGAGCGAGCGTGCACGCGAGACAGATGTGTTGAGCTCCTAACGGCGCGGTCCTAACCGCGCACGCACACGACGGCAGAGAGGTAAGCGAGCGAAAGAGCTTGCGTGTCTTCCCCCAACATAATAGTAATATGCTATTGAAGGGTTGGTCAAAATCCCTTGCCTCTTCAAATACATCTATAATCATAAATCCTTTTGGATGCTTATATACTTCCTTATAAAAAATCAATAATCAAATATATTCATTATCACATACTTATTTTTATATTCTTTGTGCTTGTGAAATTATATTTTCTTAAATGCATGTGATGGAAGTAACCAGTTTCTTTTACATGCATTCCAATCTTACTTTGAGATTGCACGTAGTACACGCAGGACACGAAGGCCATGTAACCCACAAGGCCGTTTGTCTCTTTCTCTGGTATCAGAAGAAAGGTTAGAGGGTCCTAAAGGCAGCGTGGACACATATGATCCTTCGCTGGACAGATGGTCAAGCTATATTGAGCGTTACTATTGAACTTTAATTGTTGTATTAAAGTGTATTCTTTCCAGTATATTTCCTTCCTTGGGAGTAAATGCCAGTTATCTGTTTTTCTCCCAAACGAGTGAATGTTTTAGCATTATGTTTTGGTATACTTAACTGATAGTAAGGAGCTCAGACTCTCTTCAGCCTTGATGGGAGCTGTTATTTGCTAGTGTCTGTTATTTGTGTGTGTGCGTATGACATTCTATGTAGGTTCTGGACGTTCGGACCAGACAACCCGGCGCCCTGCTCTAACCGGCGAGGCCACCACAGACCTAAATCTATTGAGTGGACGACAACTATCTTTACTAATGGTGATAGGCACCCCTATCTCCTCACATGTGTTAAATTGTTTAGGCTCTTAAGGTTTCTTAGCCAATGAAAATCATTCAACCTGTAAGCAATGACGTAGCTTAGACCTTGGAAATGGTATAACTGCTGTGATCTTTGTAACTGTAAGGGAGGCGGCCTACGAACTCCTGTGTGAGTCTTGAAGCTGACTTCTGCTGATGAAACTGCAAACTATTTTCAGTAAAACTTTTCTTTAATTTTTTATAATTCTGACTCCGGGTCTTCATTCTTCATATCTGGTTCTGGGTCTTTAACTGTATACCCCTTACAGTTATGGTGGAGGATGCGGGCAATTATTCTTTGGTGACATCCCTGGCTAATCAACAAACAAGGTAGTAATTTTATTATTTGGTTAGGGCTATCTGATTGGGAGAGATTTTGAAGGGGAGCGGGAGAGCTTCACTCCGATGAGGAGAGTGAAGATTAATTATACTGAAGGTTAAAGTATAAAAGGAAGTCGCTGATAGCATTGTTTAAAGTTTTAACAAGAGCAGACAGCGCAAGCGAAGCGTGCTCTGTGGGGGCCCCATTGGGCATCGTTGGTATAGCAACACCCCAGCAGAGTACGTCCCTGGATTGTAGGTCCAGTGGCACCGAAAACCTGCTCAATCTCTTCCATCTCAGATAGGGGATCCCCGAACTTAGTGAAGTGAATCAGGCAGTTAGGGATACTAACAATAATAGGGTTGTTTGCCAGGGATGCATCAGGAACGATTCCGAGAGAAAAAAAAAAAAAAAAAAAAAGAAGTTGTGACCCAAATTGGCGTGGACCAGTATATGTAACTGTGATTTTGGAGTATACTTTGCAGTTTCATCACGCAGAAGCCAAGCTGTGTTGTTAAAAGATCGCCGCCTCCATTTCTGCAATAACTTCAGGTGAGTATGAACCATGATTAAGATATGGCAGTCCTGAAACAAATAGTGAGACGGGAAAGCAAACGTTGTTAGCAGCTGTGCTCTGAAGCCCTCACTTCAAAGAAATTTGCAGAAATTATTAAGTAAATGGTAGTCAGTATTTTGATTCTGATTGGAAATTTAAACAACTTGACTGGCTACAAACAAATAAAGAAACTGGAAAATTTAAATGTTTAGCCTTGTATTGCTTACGATGATTACAAAAAGCAAGTGAAGTAAATTCTGGGTCGGGGATAATTTCCCTCGACAAGCGACTAAAGTTAAAAGGAAACTTTGTGAAAACAACTTACAATATTTTGAGCATTTCCATGCAGCTTATGAAAATTAATGTTCTGCCAATGATAATGATGAAGATTATGATTTGGCTATTATGATTAAATCCGCCACTGGTGGACTGTAAAAGAATACAGAGAACTGCTTATCAGTGGCTCTGTTTGCATTCCTGAATGGGACACACACTGCTTCAAGAGTGTGCAGTAAGTGGAGCCGACAGAAGGTGTTTAAAAATGTGATAGTGACAAATTCCTGGTATTAATGTGGGTTTGAAAGTTGATCAGTGTTTAAATGAAGACATTAACATTTTTCGTCTGAAAAATAAGAGATAAAAAACAAGGTCAAAAGATTGAAGTCTTAAAGTGAATCTTGTTGAAGAAAAGATCTATAATAGTAATTTTTATAAGTGAATTGATGAACACTAGTTGATGTAAAATTAATGACTCCAACAAATGTGAGTTGCAAAATATATCAAAGTAACTAAAAGGATGATTGTGTTATAATTAAACATTTTAAAAAGGTTTTAGATGATATAGAGAGACTTATCTCACAGATGATTTACAATAACTGCAAAAGTATCACAAGCAGATAGGTCTAGCCTCGTCAAAGTTAGTGTGAATCCTAATTGGAGATGCATAAACTCCAAGAGAAAACTTAAGTCAAATATTAAACTATGGTTGAGAACTTGACACTAAAATCAAGATTGAGAAATGTGAAACATTATTTAGAACTAAAATAATTATTTTTATTGAAGATCAAATAAGCAGAAGCAGGACTGGATTAACAGTTGCTGAATGCTGATTAAACAAACAGCTTGAAAAGTTGACCATGAAAGAACTAGAAGCTGATGTTTTGCTTTCAAAAGATAAGTTTGTTATTGGCTGTAATGAAACAGTTTGCTTATCTGGATCTGATGTGTACTGTGGCTGAAACTGCCAGTGCAACAGAGACTCAATCTGAGTGGAAATTTGTAATGTCTAAATAAAGACAACTATAAAAATTATGTTTATTTGGAAACACATGTAATTTCTGGCAAATATGCCTTAAGCTGGGATAGAGTTATAGGATGGTAGATAAAAGTTTGATGTTAGAAGTTTATGAGAGTGCAGTGTGCCAGTCCTGAATGCCTCAGAGTCTCTCTCATTCAATGTCAGCTCAAAGCTGTTATCTGAGCCTGTCATTAGTGATAATAAGCTATTTGAATTAAAACACAGTGTTTCAGTTGAAGAATCATAGACACAGAGATGTTTAAAGAAACAATTGCCATAAAGGGCAATTTGTATTTGCAAACTATTTTCAGTAAAACTTTTCTTTAATTTTTTATAATTCTGACTCCGGGTCTTCATTCTTCATATCTGGTTCTGGGTCTTTAACTGTATACCCCTTACACTATTTACTACCAAAGTAATATGCTATGCTAATATGCTATTTACTACCATTTACATTTATTCATTTAGCTGACGCTTTTATCCAAAGCGACTTACAATTGCTATTTTTGTCAGAGGTCGCACGCCTCTGGAGCAACTAGGGGTTAAGTGTCTTGCTCAGGGACACATTGGTGTCTCACAGTGGATTCGAACCCGGGTCTCTCACACCAAAGGCACCAAAGGTCTCATCCACTGCGCCATCACCACCCAAACGCCAGCCACCACTACCAAAGTAATATGCTATGCTAATATGCTATTTACTACCAAAGTAATATGTTCATTTAGCTTAGTTACAGAGGTATGTTTTCCTCAACATCTCAGGATTTCGGGGACGTGAGCATAATGCATGCATGCAATCCCGAACATAATGCATGATGGGAAACGTTTAGCCTTGAATACTGCTTAGGAGTATTGGAGATCGTGTGGGTTTAGTGTGTGTTCAGGGCACTGCACTTGACATTTTTAATTGCGCACTTACTTCCAGTTGCGTGCATGTGCTCTCAAGTGGCGAAGACCGCAAGTATGGGTTTTTGGACAGGCCCACAGACTGGGAAGAGTCAAATATGGGAAAAATCAGGTGGATTTTGATCTTTGAAGCATGAAAACCTGTTGTACTAGAGTAGAGCCCCCCCCAAAAAATCACGTCTTTGAAATGAGTGTGTTTTACCTCTTCTGCTTTCAGCCTGAAGGTGAAGAGGTCAGCGTGCGTCACCTGACCTCAGGCACCTGGGAGGTCACTGAGATCCTGACATATGATGAAAAGAGGGATACAGTGTGAGTCACTGGTTCACAAACACAAACACACACACACACAAGCCTATTAAATGTCTGACACGTTGTGTTTTCATCCAGATATTTTCTCAGTACTGAGGCTGGGTTCAGTCACAGGCACCTGTACAGGTCAGACTCACTGATTCTACACAGACTTTTGTTTTTATTCTTCCTGAATGCCTCACATTACAGCAATGTGACCTTTGACCTCCAGGGTGAGCACGGTGGATCCGTTCCATCGCGAGTGCTTGAGCTGTTCTTTGTTTAAACCTCACTGTTCATTCTATGAAGCTTCACTGAGTCCACAAGGACGAGCTGTCCTGCTGAACTGCAGGGGTAAATGACCAGCACACACACACACACACACACACGATTCTGTATACATTTGAGAATCAAGATTTTTTGTTTAAAATAAAAATCATGATTTTCCGATGATTCTGAATATAAACAAAATAACGTAATTTACAAGACTAAGAGGTTCTGACAAAATGTTAATTGCAGTTAATAGCAGTTTACTTAAAAATAATTAATTCGAATTTTTTTTTTAAATCGCTTGAATTAATGATTCAATGACTCACTCATAAAGACTTCAATTGTTTAAATACTGTATGAATCAGCATTTTTGAACGAATCATTAAATGAAAAATAAATTTTTTTTAACAGTCACTTGTCGCCACCTGCTGGTGTAAAGATGTAATTGATATAAATTTATTTGAAGCGCCAAGTAACTTTCAAAAGGTGATTTACTGTATTTTTATTGCTACCGTTGTCATCAGTGTTTATATCCGAACTATAAACTTTTATCCCAGTACTTCTGTGATAAATATGAATTATTGTAACAGAAATAATACTGGAACTTTTTGTGAAGCCGTTTCATATCTATACATGACAACGGCTCTCTCAGAACGCAGATCTGAATGTTCTGTGTGATTGGAGAATAGACATAGCCAAGGAATAAGATCACGTCGGTGTTTGGATCAGGATCGTGCAGCTCTAGTTCACACCATCACATTGGATTTGACATATCAGCCTCATTCTGGTTTGCAAAAATGGCTGAAGATTTCTGTAAACAATTTGTATTTTATGTTCAGGTCCAGGAATCCCCCAAACCACTGTGCACCTTCTCAGTGACATGAGCGGTGAGTCAAACACAAACGCTGATCCACTCTCTCTCTCACACACACACACACACACACGTTTACTTAGCTAAATAGGGACATTCCATATACGTACTGGTTTTTATAATGAACAAACTGTATATTTTATCCCCCAACACTAACCCTACACACAACATAAAACATTCTGCTTTTTTAAAAAGCCTTTAATTGCTTTATTTTTATACACGTTTTACAAATGGGAGGTTTTTGGAGTTGTCGTCAGGTTTTGGTCACTAATGGGTACAAATTTGTCCCCAAAACATAGTTAAAGTTGAACTAAGTAACTTTTTTACCTTAACCGAACAGCTTTGGAGTCATTGTAATGTTAAATTACTGATTTCGTGTTGAATGGTGGTCGTCTCGCCCCCCCCTGTGGCCTGTGAGTGGAAAAAACACACTTGCAACTTTGAGCCGGCGGGCCGCATATATCAGCAGCATATATCAGTGTCGCGTGATATCGGATATCAGGTCTCGCGATGTAACGAATTGCTTTACGGCAAAAGAGATCTGATAAAATTCTGATAAAATAAGCATCAAACAGAAATAACCCGGCGCACATACAATACAGACTGCCGACAGTTAAACAGGGCGCGCGCAGCTCTTAAAGGGGCCACACCTTATTTCAACTCGTTACATCTTCCATCCTACTGAACACTAGGTACCGGTGTACAGGGCGAGGGGATCCGGACGTGAGTGCAGAGCCATCTCTGCGTGAGTGCTATTTACGACAGTACAAGTCCTCCACAGCGACTCTAGGGGTCGCTGTTTGACAAAAGCGGAATTCCTGCATAGTGCACCTTTAAAGGGTTAGTTCACCCAAAAATGAAAATTAAGTCATTAATTACTCACCCCCATGCTGTACCAACCCCGTAAGGCCTTAGTTCGTCTTCGGCACATAAATGAAGATATTTATGATTAAATCTGAGAGGTTGATCACTCATCCATAGGCTCCCTAAGGGAATGACACCGGACGGCCCAGAAAGTCATTAAAGAAAATGTTTAAATATTCCATGTCGCAACAGTGGCTCAACTATAAGTTTATCAAGCGACGAGAATACTTTTTGTGCGAAAAAACAAACAAAAATAACGACTTTATTCGACTATTCCTTTTCTTCCTTGTAGGCCTGAGACGAGACTTCAAGAGATTTCCACGACGCATGCGCGAGAATTGAACTGAAGTAGTTGAAGGAGATCGCAATGCGTCGTGGAAATCTCTTGAAGTCTCGTTTCAGGCCTACAAGGAAGAAAAGGAATAGTCGAATAAAGTCGTTATTTTTGTTTGTTTTTTCGCACAAAAAGTATTCTCGTCGCTTGATAAACTTATAGTTGAGCCACTGTTGCGACATGGAATATTTAAACATTTTCTTTAATGACTTTCTGGGCCGTCAGGATTCATTCCCTTAGGGAGCCTATGGAGGAGTGATCAACCTCTCAGATTTAATCATAAATATCTTCATTTGTGTTCCGAAGACGAACGAAGGTCTTACGGGGTTGGTACAGCATGGGGGTGAGTAATTAATGACTTAATTTTCATTTTTGGGTGAACTAACCCTTTAAGTAGGCACACACACTCCCTCCCTCTCTCTCTCCCTCTCTCTCTCTCTCTCACACACACACACACACACACACACAAAATCAGATCTAGTTCTTAACAAAAATTCTGACCTTGGCCATCTTCTACACGTTCATGAAACTCTATTAGCATCACAGTTCACTCTGACTCGCCCAGAAAAAATAAATAAATCTAAATTAATAAAATGGGACATGATCATTTGTATTCACTGCCATTATATAGGCGAGCATGAGTGGGCAATTAAAAAAAATTCCCTTTTGTTGTCTGAGATGGAAAGTAGGGCCTATATGGCACTAGAACAACACCAGGGTGAGTAAATTATGACTTAATTTTAATTTCTGATCCCTTTAATCAACTGCTGTCTGCCGTCTCACTATATGAGGACATAAACGTCATCTGAGTGTCACTTCAGCATTTCATTTGAGAAAACTATCGGCAGATTCACACAAACTCGATACTCTAACTATAATCCACCAAAATAAAGGTTTGGTTATGCTTGAAGAGATTAAAGCAGAGTACGTTCAAATCGTTTAATCCACAGCTAGCCGTGTATAATCCCACTTACACCATGGTTATTTCCAAACACAGAAGTTAAAGCTGTTATCGTTTTAGTTTTGCATTAAAAAAATCAGAACACACCGAACCTTCAGTTGTCTTGCTTTGTTTCTCTTCCTCTCTGCAGATCATGTGACTCTAGATGCTCGTCTGAAGATCAGAGAATTATTCAGAAAGAAACGAAGTCCAGTTAGACAAATCAGGACTTTACAGATTAACAACCAGGGTATGAAGTCAACGTTATCATCATCACTGTCATCTTCATCACCACCATGCGAATTGTAACGAATTGATACAACAGAAAGATTGTACAGGTGAAACTCGAAAAATTAGAATATGGTGCAAAAGTTTGTTTATTTCAGTAATTCAACTTAAAAGGTGAAACTAATATATTATATAGACTCATTACATGCAAAGTGAGATATTTCAAGCCTTTATTTGTTATAATTTTGATGATTATGGCTTACAGTTATGAAAACCTTTTCACAATATTCTAATTTTGACTTTGGGGTTTTTATAAGCTGTAATCCATAATCATCACAATCATAACAAATAAAGGCTTGAAATATCTCACTTTGCATGTAATGAGTCTATATAATATATTAGTTTCACCTTTTAAGTTGAATTACTGAAATAAACAAACTTTTGCACCATATTCTCATTTTTCGAGTTTCACCTGCATGTCTTAGACAGCATAACTAAAACTGGCATTTTTCAAAAACACATAATAATCATCATCATTACCTTAAACATAACCATCCTCCTGATCATTGTCATCATGGTCGTCACTGTCAGTAGAGTTAATGTTCAAGCCCTTTAAAAGCAGGAATTCTGTTCAGACTGAAAAAAACACATTGCAAAACATATGGAAGTGTCCCAAATCAGAATCAGATCCCATGTGGTTCGTGCTGTTATTAAAAAACAAACAGATAATATATGAGAAAAACATAAATCTGCTTTGGGCCACTTTGGGCTTCAGTGTGAATGTAGCCTCAGATGGTTTGTTCTGATTCAGACTTTTGCTGTAAGTGACGATGTGTGTTTCATGTGTGTTTCATGTGTGTTCACAGCACTGAGAGTCGAGCTCAGCTTCCCTCCACAGTTTGAAGAGAGTAAGCAGTACCCTCTCCTGCTGCTGCTGTACGATCACACACACACACACACACACACACACACACACTTACTCTTTCTCTCTCTCTCACACACACACACACACACACACACTTACTCTTTCTCTCTCTCACACACACACACACACACACACACACACACACACACACACACTTACTCTTTCTCTCTCTCACACACACACACACACACTTACTCTTTCTCTCTCTCTCTCTCTCTCTCTCTCACACACACACACTTACTCTTTCTCTCTCACACACACACACACACACTTACTCTTTCTCTCTCTCACACACACACTTACTCTTTCTCTCTCTCTCTCTCACACACACACAGACACACACACACACACACACACACCCTCTCTCTCTCTCACACTCTCTCTCTCTCTCTCTCACACACACACACACACTCTCTCTCTCTCTCTCTCTCACACACACACTCTCTCTCTCTCTCTCTCTCTCTCACACACACACACACACTCTCTCTCTCTCACACACACAAACACACTGTCACTTACACACACTCTCTCTCTCTCTCTCTCTCTCTCTCTCACACACACACACCTAACTGAATCAAGTAAACAATACTTTATAAAATAAAATCCAAAGTATTGTATCTAACAGATGGAGATGTGAAGATCTGAGTATAGAGAAATAAGGAGCCAAAAGTAGTAAGATTTGCAGAATGAAAGGAGAGTTTGAAGCGAAGAAAACACTGAAAAAAAACACATCCTCTTAAACTTATGTTGTGGTCTGATAAGAAAAGGTCAAACACACTTATCCATTATGTCAGTTGGTGTAACGGCTAGGTGGAAGCGACTGGTCAAATGTCAAAGACAGATCAAAATAGATATGAAGTGTTGTTTTGACACCTTTTAGACTGTTAACACATAATAATTTCATGTCTGGAGAAACTGAAACAGACATATTTTGATACAAAGGTACTGTACATCACGTGATCAATTCTGATGAAATACACCCACTCACTCTTACAGCAGAAGAGACACCAGAGATCTGACATTTGGACATAATCATATCAGAGAATACAGTAGAACATATTTAAATGATTAAGGGAATCAATAACGTAAAAGAATAATTAATAAAAGAAGTTAATCAAAAGAATAAATTTGAATACAGATTTCACATACACCACTGACCATCACAGAAAACTTTATTAAAAAATCGTTTAGTCTGTTTATTTCCATTTTAAATTACAAGGACATCAGCATGTTCTCATGATGTAGACGTGGCCTGAAACCTGAATACACACTAAAATATGATATATATAATCCACAACACCAATACACACACACACAAGTCAAGTCACCTTTTATAGCGCTTTATCCAGTACATATAGTTTCAAAGCAGCTTCATAGTAATACTCAGCAAAAAACATGTTCTTCCTCAGTGTTTCAGTCTTGTTTTCAAGTACGAATATCTAAAAATTCTTAAATCAAGATACATTTTCTGGAGAAGCAAAATTATTAAAGATATTAAGTATTGTTTTCTGAAAAAAATCGTCAAAATGAAGCAAGTTTATGCTTAAAACAAGAAAAAACATCTACCAATGTGTTCAGAAAAACAATCTTGTTTCCCCTTTAAATTAAGGTTATTTTTCTGATCCCACTGGGAGATATGTGTTCTTGGAACAAATGTAGATACTTTTACATTTTCATTTGGGCGACACAGAGATTAATACACAGCAGGAACTTCAAGATTTATTGAAAAAGGAAAAAGTTAATGTTTTGTATTGAAACAGAATTAAGAATAGAACTGAATGATTAGAATGAAATATTCTTGATAATTTACTCTCACGTCATCCAAGATATTCATGTCTTTCTTTCTTCAGTCAGAAAATAAATTAAGGTTTTTGAGGAAAACATTCCAAGATTTTTCTCCATATATTGGATTTCAGCGAATATCAACGGGATTTGTTATAAATGTCCGCTGGTTTGTCTAGATGAGACTCTTATTCCTCGGCTGGATCGTGTCGAGACTTTGAAGCTGCACTGAAACTCACATCTGGACCTTCGACCCGTTGGACCCCATTGAAGACACTATATGGAGAAAAACCCCGGAATGTTTTCCTCAAAACCTTAATTTCTTTTCGCCTGAAGAAAGAAAGACATGAATATCTTGGATGACGTGAGAGTAAATTATCAGGACATTTTAATTCTGAAGTGAACTACTCCTTTAATTTAAAACGTATGCACTTGAAACTGAAAAAGCAGGAGATTTAGTGCAACTGTCAAAAACATCCATCTAGCACATCAGATCGGATCTGCCTGACCTCTCTCTCTGTGTGTGTGTGTGTGTGTGTGTGAGACAGTGAGTGTGATCCCGGCTGCCAGCAGGTGAACGAGCGCTTTCGTCTGGATTGGGCCGATGTGCTGGTGGGCTGTGATGGTGTGATTGTGGCGCGGGCCGATGGCAGAGGGAGTGGCTTTCAGGGCCAGCAGATTCTCCAGGGGGTTTACAAGCGTTTGGGACTCGTGGACGCAGACGATCAACTCTCGGTTTTAGAGTGAGAAAAAAAAATCCATCTACTGTGTCCTAACCAGATGTGAGGCGATACGATTGCATTGACAAGCAATTTGTCTGACCACCACACTAGGGCTGCATTAGAAAGTAGGCGAAAAACAGTGTGCGACAAAAGTAGTATGTCTGACTTCACAGTACTCATAAAAGAGTAGGCATAAAGTCCCCGGATGACCTTCTTCCGGTGGGATTCTGAAGTGTGCATACGATGGACACTTTACTGTCCCATGAGGACACAGGAGAGTATTTATGAATGGCAGTGAAGCGCTGGTAGGTCACATGATAATGACAACATGGTGAATGTAGTATGTACGGATTACATTCATACTACACACATTAATACTATATAGAATGTACTTTTGTTTAGAGATCATGAAGTAATTGTTCAAAATAAGTACCTACTCAAGAGAGTATGAGATTTCAGACCAAGCGGCAACCTTCCTGGGCTCTCTTTTGAATCCAGCACGGAAGTGACTTAAACTGCAGTTCATCGACTGGCCGCTAGAGACCGGCTGCAAAAGAGAGTCAATCCCATAGACCTCCATGTTAAAACGCCCAACTTTACAGCAGAAAAAAAATGTGTTTACAGTTTGGTGCAAAAAGTGGTTTTGGTCTATATACCTATTTTTGCCCTTCACGACGACTGTGAGCGGGTGAATTGTTTTATAACTCATCCGTTTAAATGATATTAAGCCTTAAAGTTGTGCATATTTAAGGGCGTGGCCACTTGAGTGACAGGTGGATTGCCGCTGATGTCACTGCTAGCCGTTTGTCTGCTGTCTGTTAGCGTCACGTCACCTCAGCTAATCCGCCATTTTCGGTTATCCGGGAGGGACGCGCTTCCAAGATGGCGACGGCCGGCTCCGCCCACTTTGGGCTTCAAAAATGCTCTTCAGAAACCAACGGGTGACGTCATGGACACTACGGCCATATTTTGTAACAGTCTATGGTTCTAACCAGATGTGAAGTGATAAGATTGCAGCGACAAGCAATTTGTCTGTCCACACGCTACATCAAAAATCGCATACTAGAAAGTAGGCAAAAAACAGTGTGCGACAAAAGAAGTATGTCTGAATTCAGAGTACTCATAAAAGAGTAGGCATAAAGTCCTCGGCTGATCTGAAGTGGGCATGTGATGGACACTGCACTATCCCAAGAGGCCACAGGAGAGGATTTTTTTGAATGGCAGCGAAACTAATGAAGTACGTCCAGATTACATTCATACTACACACATTCTTATATAGAATGTACTTTTTAAGTGGTCGTGAAGTAATTACTTATTCAAAAACACATACTGAGTGACTGAAACAATCATTGTCATAGAATAGACTTCACAGTTTGAACGTCCTTGTTTTCTTTAAAGTCCCACTGTAGTCAATAATTTTATCTCTTAAAACTCATCTTTGATCACCAAAATTACATATTTAAACTTTTTTTCCTTGGAAAAAAAAGTCCTATATCTTAAAATATCTTGAATGTAACTCGACACCCTTGCCTCCGTGTTTTTGAGACTGTCTTTGGTTCACTGCAGTTTTAAGCAGAAAATACTCAGCAATGCTGTCGACTTATGAACTTACACATGGTGTGTCTTAAAGCATATTAAAAACACCACATATAAACTACATGAAACGCTGGATTTTCACCACAGGGGGACTTTAAATTATTTTCAAGATCTGTGGTGAATTATCCATTGTGGCTTTCAGTATGGCTATAAAAGGTCAAGCAAAACGATATTCAAACTCACATTAGACGCTTTTAACATTCAGTAAAGCACGTAATCAGTACCTGAGATTGTCATTGTCACACTTTGATGTTGTTTTTCCAACCACGATGTCACAGAAATATAATTAATCGCCGCTGGTTAGGACATTAGATGCTTCACAAAAACAAGTTGTGAAATTTAAAACCGATATTTCCCACTGGAATACTAAAGCATAATATATAAATAACTGTATTAAAACAAATGAATCTGTAAAGCATCTAATGTTTATTAACTTGAGTAGATATTGGTTGTGGACATGAATTGGTGTCTTGCGTGTAATAAAGGCTGAAATATCCACGTTTTTTCTTTTCTTTCATTTATCCTTTATTTTACCAGGATAGTCCCATCGAGATAAAAAATCTCTTCTTCCAGGGAGTCCTGGCCAAAATGGCAGCACAAAAAGTTTCACATATACAATATACAAACATAAAACTCAAAATCTTACATACAATTTTACCCAGCATAAGAGATTTTTAAAAACGTTTAAAGAGGGGAGAGTTTTTATCATTATTATACTCTGCAGCTCAATCCATAACCAGGAATGGCGGTTTTATAAAGCTCAGATGCAATAAGATAATAGACGACAGATATAAATTGGTAATTTGCCTAACAATGCCTTGGCAATAAACATCAACATGTGTTTAATTTTCTCCTTTGAAACAAAGAAGTCCAACCCACCAATTCATACAAGGTACAATGATGAGTGCGTGAAGAGGCACTCGTCACAAAGCGTAAGGCGATAATCAGCTTCAGGATTGTAATTGGATGCATTCATTAGGAAGAGTATGTGTTAGAAACTGATGACTCATCATCTCTGTGGAAATAACAGTGATCTTAAACGGTTGCATGAGTATTTTCCCTCATATTAGCACTACAGGATTTGTGTGTTTGTCTGCGGCAGGCATCTGGTGAAGCAGCCGTACATCGATGGAGGACGGGTCGGGGTTTTTGGCAAGGTGAGGGTTCATTAAAGGGTAGTTCACACAAAAATGATCATTTACTCATCCTCATGTCATCCAAACCTGTAAAACTTTGTTCTTTTGTTGAAAACAGCATTTCTGTCACATGATGGAGTTTGGGCTCCTTGCTTTTGTTGCCTTTTGTTTGTTTAGTTTAGTTGTTTAGAGATAAAGACACTTAGGGCCCTATTTTAACGATCTGAAACGCAAGTATCAAGCGCAAAGCGCAAGTAAGTTTGTGGGCGGATCCCGGCGCTGTTGCTATTTTCCCGGCGGGATAAATGACTCTTGCGCCAGACGCAAGTTTAAAAGGGGTTGGTCTGAAGTAGCTTCATTATTCATAGGTGTGGTTTGGGCGTTACGGGGAAACAAACCAATAAGAGCGTCATATCACATTCCCTTTAAGAGCATGATGAACGAGGTGCGCTTGTTTTATGGCGCAATACTATTATAACGGCGCATTGACCAGCGCGCTTCAGAATCGGTTCACAGCCGAGGAGATTGATGTTCTCGTCAGGGCCGTAAAAGAAAGAGAAGTGACATTGGGGATGGGACAAACCCACCCAAATCAGCTTCGGTTAAACATGCATATAATAATTTGGGTAAATGTTTAAGCTTTATGCCTATTTTTCCCATCGTCATGGACACAACAATGACTTCAGCCCCCCTAAATTTATGCCTAGCCCCCCTGAAAATTTGTGATTAATATGCTACACAAATTCGTGTTCGCTTCAGTCTTGTTTTAATCAGATTCAGCGCGTTCTTCATCTTAAATCCGCAGTGGCGCCGAGCAGAGAGCGCGTCAAAAAGAGAGGAAAGTGTGTGTGTGTTCATCTGAGCCCATTGGTCTGTCACTGCTCGTCAATGTCAGAATATTTGAGATGACCAATCAAATCAAAGTAGGCGCGCTTTACATTCACAGACGCTGAGCGCGAATTTTAGCAGCACAACTCGACGCTTCAGTGCACGCACGGGCAAGTGCGAGATAAGATGTAAGTAGCTAAACTTATAACGTTATATATTTGACAGTTTTTTGAGGTCATTAAAGTTAAACGAATGACAAAAAATAATCAGGAAAACTAATATAGTTTTGTCTAATTTCGCCCTTTTGAACTGAAATTAGGCATGTAATGTCAGCCTAATGTAATCATTCCTTTACTGTCATTGTGAGTGGACAAAAAACATTAACAAAGCCGTTTTCATCCTGTTAGGTACAGGATTAATAATGAACGTGTACATATTGAAAATATACCTAATACAAATTGTAGCCTTTAGTAAAAAAAAAAAAAGCTCAGCTTTAGGAGGGGAAGAGAAAGGGCAGATGAGGAGACTGAAAAAAAAGAAAGGAAGATGGAGATGAGGAGAGAGCAGGTATTGACAAATAGTCTACTGACATAGTTTTAACGCTATTTCTTATCCTTTTTTTGGTCTTCAAACGTCTTGAAATGCACATTTCAGAGATTAAAAAATGTAACCCCCAAACCTCCACCTCAAATGCAGGACCTCTTTGATTATAAAGCCCTGTCTACAGCCCTGTATTAGGCATCAGAATCAGAAAGAGCTTTATCCCAGTGCTTGCACACACAAGGAATTGGTTTTGGTGCTGATGCTTCCAGTGCACATATACAAATATGTGATAAGGCATAAGATCAATAATGAATGTGTAGCCTTTAATGTGAATTAATTTTATAAACTTAGTTACCTTTCCTAGTAGTTTTCAGTAAATGAACACGTCTGAGACAATGATTCATAGGCAAAATCAACCAGTTGACCCCCAAAGAGAAAAAGAGTGTGATGCTGATGAGGAGAGAAAAATAATCAGCTGCCAACTGAAATGGCTTTATCCCAAAAAAATTTGCCTTCAAAACATCTTAAAATGCACATAATAGTTCAGAGAATTAAAAATTTTCTCGGGGAAACCCCGAACCCCCCTAACTAGCACAACTCGAATTTAGGACTACGGTACAGTGATTATAAAACCCTGCAATTGCATGGTAATGAAAGTGAGCATTAGACCCTAAATTAAACTTTTACCTTTTTTTAATTTTTTTATCATACCCTCATTGGGGGCTTAGCCCCCCTAAAAGGAAAATCCTAGAATCGCCCCTGTCTGTGTAGATGAGAGAATCATCCACAGTGTATGCACGTTGTTCACACTCTGTATTATGGCCAAGCGTGCGCGCTTAAAATAGCATCTGAATGTACGCGCAACGCGCCACTGACTTTAGACTAGGTTTTTTCTGGTCAGTGGCGGAATTGTTTTCTGGAACTGCAAAATAGCATGAGGGAAAGTTTGCGCCGGAACACGCCTCCTCTTTGCGCTGAACTGCCCCGGGGAGCGCACGTGTATTTCTTAGTTAACCGACGTGTGTCTGTGGAGGGAAAAGTCCGCTTTGCGCGGGTGCAAAATAGGAATGATACATGCGTCAGTGTACAGAGTCATTTGCGCCGGGTGCAAGATAGAGCCCTTAATCTTCAGTAATATTATTGGTTTGGCTG
>CM060599.1:51820366-51825366 GCA_030578255.1 Tiaroga cobitis
CTCACGCTCTCGACCCTCTGACCTCACGCTCTCGACCCTTTGACCTCACGCTCTCGACCCTCTGACCTCACGCTCTCGACCCTCTGACCTCACGCTCTCGACCCTCTGACCTCACGCTCTCGACCCTCTGACCTCACGCTCTCGACCCTCTGACCTCACGCTCTCGACCCTCTGACATCACGCTCTCGACCCTCTGACCTCACGCTCTCGACCCTTTGACCTCACGCTCTCGACCCTTTGACCTCATGCTGTCGGCCCTTTGACCTCACGCTCTTGACTCTGTGACCTTACGCTCTTGACCCTGTGACCTCACATGCTCGACTCTGACCTCACGCCCTCGACCCTCCGACCTCACGCCCTTTGACCTCACGCTCTTGGGACAGCCTTTGTTGTGCCGCTGTGAAGCATTCAGCCTTCGAGGATACAGCCTCTGAATTGGGACACAGCTTTTGACTTGCACTGTGCACTCGTCCCTTTGACCTCTCACCTCTGTGCAGATCTTTCCTGATGAGGGTCATGATGTCATCAGCAGACGCTACATGCTGAACTCGCTCATCTCCTTCTTCAGAGAGTGCTTCCATGACAACGCACCTGTTCCCACAGAAACCAGTGACCTCGACGATGACGACTAGCATCAGTTGCACTAGGGAAAATCCGCTTGGCGACCAGCTCTCCCATCTTTTGAGACGATCAGATCTAAAGGCAGAGACAGAGAGACGTTGAGTCTGAGGACACTTGTTCAGTTTGTTATTTTTCATCATTTGTCCACACTACTATAGCATTAAATCTGTATTTAGCAGCAGAGCGACTGATGTTGAGTGCGGTCACTCTTAACAGGCTTAAAGAAACATTGTTCTGTCTCACTGTCATCAGTTGTTATGGGCTGTACTGGTCTATAAATTACGTTCAGAAAAGTACACAATATAAAATCTAATATCTAACGTGTTTGTGGTTCAGTGTGTGGAGAGAATATCAGTACTTTGGAGATGTTTCTGAGGTCATAATATGCTGTTTTAGTGACATTGCTAATGTTTTTTTTTTAAGCTGAGGTCACTGTCAAACATGAATCCTAAGTTTTTGACCTGATTGACAGCTTTAAGTGATAGAGAGTCAATATTTTATGCCCTCTATGCAGTCCAGCAGAGTGGAAACTGAATTATGGGTATCTGGTGCAAGCGAAAGATAAGTTGTATCATCTGCATGGTGAAAGTAAATATTGTACTAATTAATTACACCAGCTAAAGGAAGCATGTATAAGTTAAATAATAGAGGGCCCAAAACTGAGCCTTGAGGAACACCATAGGATTTGATGCCTGGAGGTGTAGGTACCCAGTGCAATGCAGTATTCCCTGCTACTTAAAGGGGTGGTATAATGCCCTTTTCACAAGATGTAAAATAAATCTCTGATATCCCCAGAGTGTGTATGTGAAGTTTTAGCTCAACATACCCCACAGATATTTGTATATAGCCTGTTAAAATTGTCACTTTTTGAGGGTGAGCAAAAACGCACCGTTTTTTGTGTCTGTCCCTTTAAATGCAAATGAGCTGCTGCTCCCGCACAGGGGGCGGAGCTTCAAAAGCTTGTGTCCTTTTACCTCACACAGACATACACTGAAAATTTCAAAAACTTTTAGCCTTTAAATGTTCAAACCGGAGTCAGACAATGACGAAGTGACAACACGTAGAATGCAACAGGCCATTTCTGAATGGTTAGTTGATGAATTTATGTAGCTTATGTGTAGTTATCTTCTAGTCATTGATTAGCATATTCTGTCATGATAATCTATAAATCGTGTTCTGGGGGCGGGGTTTATGTAAATTTTAGAGTCGGTGATGTCATTAACCCAGGAGGAAGTTTGTGTAGTCCCTACCAGCCGTTTGTTGAAGTCCTTAAAAAGCGGTTTCTTTAAAAGCAAATATCTCCCTTTGCTTTGAACTTTGAGCGTTGTAAATTTGCAGATGTTGTTTATATATGCTCAAACAGCAACATTACACACTAACTAAAGTTAGAAAAGTGAAATCATAATCAACCACCCCTTTAAGTAGGATCTGAACCAGTCTAAGACAGGACCTGATAAACCGACCCATTTCTGTCATCGGTCGAGTTGAATGTTCATTGGAACTAAGGTTTAGAGAAACACAGACTCGTGGAAATATGCTGATAACGATGGAACTTGTGACCAGAGTTATCTAACAATGCTTTGGGAAACACACTCCAGGAAGATCGTTCCTGGGAAGGTCTCAAACACAGTTGTAGCAACCAGAGAAAAACTACCGTTAAAAAGTCAGGGATTCAACTAAAGAAAACGCTGTAACACTTTACTTGAAGGGGTGTGCATAAGACTGACACGACACCTTCATAATCATGACACATGTCATGAATATGAAGGAGAGTTTATGCATGTTTATGACAACTGTCATTAAGTGTCATTCGCTCAATTATGACATTTTTAATGCAAATATGACATTTTTTGTTATGACACCTTGACACAAACCATCATAACCTGTCAGTGTCTTGGTAATGGCAACTTGACATTATCAAGACAACATAAATTGTCATAAATATGACATAGCAGATTAATTATCAAACTTAAGAAACCCCTTAGCTTTATGGGTTAACATTACATTAAACTATCATGTGGTTGGTTTTGACATTGGTTGTCATTGAGGCCATTATAACATTTTAATGACAAATTCAATGTGTACCACTGTAGTTGAGGTCAAGAAAAATATTCATGACAGTTATAATGGCCTCATGACAGCCAATGTCAAAACCAACCACATGCCAGTTTAATGTAATGTTAACCCATAAAGCTAAGTGGTTTCTTAAATTTGATAATTAATCTGCTATGTCATGTTTATGACAGGTTATGATGTATTGGTTTATGTCAAGGTGTCATAATAAAGACATCTCAAACAATGTCATATCTGCATTAAAAATGTCATAATTGAGCGAATGACACTTAATGACAGTTGTCATAAACATACATAAAACCTCCTTCATATTCATGACATGCATCATGTCATGATTATGAAGGTGTCATGTCAGTCTTATGCACACCCCTTCAAGTAAAGTGTTACCAAAAACGCTGATCAGCATAATGACAATTTTAAAAGAAACTCAATAATACATAATAAACATCAGTTTATTCTCAAGAAGAACTTTTGTTGACGTATGACAGAGATAAAGTCAAACTGGTTTGTAAGAAGTGAAGATGGTAATTCTGTTTTTGGAGGTTTAATCATCCTCTGCTGACAACTCGAGAGATTTAATGTCTTTTATTTGCAGTTGATTTAATCTTAGCCTGTGGCTGGAAGTCAGTTATTGTTTCGTTGTTTTTTCTCCTGGTCTTTCCTTCAGTGTCTCTGCTTGTTAACAGGTTTGTTAAGGCTGAGATTACTCTAATATATAATGTATACAGATTTTGTGGCTCAGATAAAGTACAGTCATGGTTTATTTGCTTTGCTCTTGGCTGACATGTGGCATTGCTGTGGTCTCATTGTGGTCCAGATCTGGCAAACAAGAGCAGAGCGCCCAAGTACGATATTTTCATGTGGTATGTATTACTTTTCAGATTTAAATTAGACTATTTGACCTTTTTATGTCACTGACGTAAAAAAAAAATATTATGACCAGTCTTGAAGAAAGAATTAGATGACCAAGTCTAAGCAGTTTATGCAACTGGCCACATATCAGAATAATAACAGAATGAAGAATGTTTGTATTACAATATATATTAGGAGCATTCATAAAAATCAATATATTAATAAAACAGGAATTATTAAAAAAAAATATGCAAAAAAAATCCTAATGCTAATGAATCACTAGTTATATATCCGCATAAACACGTTCTCTGACATCAACTTTTTAATGAATTTTTGCCATTTTAAATTGAAAATATGCTATCATTTACATGATTCATAAGTACAATTAGACCTATACTTCATTTACCGTTTGTAAACTTCGATTCCCACAGCCACTGGCTCCAGAAGTCATCACTGACATCACATGGAAATTCAGCGATCCTGTCATATGAAAATGAACACTTTGACATGCCAAATGAATCTGCGATTTTCAGTGATGTTCAATAGCGTTGTCTTTACCCGTGTCCGCTGGTGAGCTGGAGCTGGCGATGCCGGACTGGGTTCCTGATCCAACAATATCCTGTCAACTAGATTAAAAAAAGGGCCAAACATCCGAAACATTTTCAAATCAAAGAGTCCGTCTTGCTATAGTGAGGATCAGATCACCTTTCAGGAGCCGTTTACAGTAGTGGCCAAAAGTGATGTACAGCCTACCTTCATCCAAATATTATTCAAACTTTGTTAAAGATTTTGTAAGCATGCTACGCAATTGTGCTTGGAGTCGATTGATTTATTAATGATAACACAATGAAACCTGTCAAATTGTGCTTACGTCATTTTTGGCCAGGCTGTCTTACAAAGAAATTATGAACACGTACAAAAGAAAACCGAAGAAATATATGTAACGGATTAATCTGTAGTTAATGTATACTTTTTCCTGTCAGTTTTTTGCATAGTAAAATAAAACCTGTAACTGTATTTTTTTTTTTTTTTTTGCCAAATAATTTGGTCAGATAAATACCTTTACCAAGTTTAGTGTTTTGTACATCCATCAAATAAAAAAATAAATAAAAAATTACTTCATATTTTGATGGTTTAGTTGAAATTTTAGCGTCGTTTAAAACAAATATCCCCTCCAGGCATCACTTTTGGCCATTATTAGATTAGATAATTAATATTTTCTCATAATTGTACTGTTGGTATGACTGTGGTTCAGTCTGCAGGAACAGGAAGAATGGCACAGAGAGTGATATTAAACTGTAGTACAATCAGAATTGAATAATGTTGGATTTGGACTAGTTGTTTATTTATAGACATGACTAGAGAACAATAACAATAAACCCGACCCGTCACCCCCCCCCCCCCCACCACCAGTAAAACTAAACAGTCAGCGATACAAAAGCCCTCCAGAGACA